>JASFAT010001001.1:0-47632 GCA_031353405.1 Baronia brevicornis | reverse complement strand
AGCCACGCTGCAGACAAATAAATCTTAAATTAACCACACATATATATATATATATATATATATATATATATATATATATATATATATATATATATATATATATATATATATATATATATATATATATATATATATATATATATATATATATATATATATATATATATATATATATATATAAGTTTATACTGTAATGGGTAATAGTATAAATTTTTTTTGGGGGAAAAAGTATATAACTTTGTTTTTGGTGTACAATAAAGAATCTTAAAGCGATAACGAGAATTTGAAATATCTTGTATGATAACAATGTAATTCACCTACATACCGACATATAAAAATGTCTATATATAACTCATAACACACTATATTAAGCGTATAACTATCTAGTTAATGTAATCAAACGAAAGCGGTATCGTAACCTAGACCCGGCAGACAGTTCCCGAATTAACTCAAAAAATATAAACATACCGTCAAAAGATTAGTTATTGTGATGGTGTCCTCTAAAATAGATTGATTCTTCTATGTATAAGTTTGTATTTGAATGAATATCGACGGAATAAAGCGAAAACGCTGTAAATGAAGCAGATGTCAAAAAAATTTTTTGCATATTCGGATCGAAAAAAAATGGCCCCGAATGAGCCGGTTGCATGGAGATCTCACAGCTGTATGACCAATACAAAATTTTGTACAACGTTGAAACTGGCTGTTTTTGAGTGATCCGATATAATTTTTTCAGTAATCTTTAAATTTTTTTTTGACTCTTGTGGTAAAAGGTTTTCATTTTGCGGTTTACTACGCTTTCGCTTTATTTGCGTCGATATGTTATCGATTTTCTTCAAATATTGTTTTATAAATACAATTGAGGGTTGTTTTATGAAAATGGCGTTGTTCATCCTAAGACCATCGAGAATGACCCAGCGTTTAGACCTGTTTTTTAATTCTGGCAAATGAATCCTGCGACGTTTATTAATTTTCGCTTTACCATTCATTGTACAGTTGATACACCCATATTGGATAATGCATGTTCATTATTAAACCTTTATGATTTTTTTTATGGGATAGGCAGGCAAACGAGCAGGCGTGTCACCTGATGGAAAGCAATCAACGCCGCATTTAAGGAAAGTGTCATTATGGGAGTCAGAATGAGAGGGGGAAGAGGGAGAGGGTGTTTGGCCTCCGGAAGTCAGTACGAAGCGCAGTAGGTAAGCTACCACTCAGACGCCGGTTTTCTGCGGGAGTGTGGTACTTCCCCGGGCGAGCCGGCGCATTCATACTACAGACAAATATTATGACATTCTTGACAAAGTATTCGTCTGCAGCGTGGCTCTACCACTATTGAATCTATCGATCCAGTATTAAGATATTGATTATATTGATCATGAGTTTTTTGAAGATTTTAATGTCGTATCGTTTCGAAAATACCGTCGAATGCAGTTGGTTCCATAGAGTGGTGGTGCGTGCAATGAAGTTTCGGGAAAAACGCACCGTACTCTAACATTCATTCAATTTTACTCAATAAGATTCGTTCATTCATTCATTCATTTGAATTAATGGCTTTCAATAGTGCCAAAATAGGACGAATGATTTCGCCAATGTCACGTAAAGGAGAGAAGACACGCAGGAGGTTAATCAGTGCGGTTGAGATAAGGAAGGAATAGAATGCACAGGACACATGAGATTGAACGGTGCGGTCGGGGAATCGATGGAATGGAATGGAGAGGACACGAAGGAGATTAATCGGTACGGTCGAGATTACTACCTCAATAGAATTTTTAAGTAGAGTATATAAGATTCTATTTGCATGTGTTTTGACTTACAAGATAGCATTTGACTTCTCTCGCTATCTTACCTCAGGGATGTTGTTGTTTTTATTTAATTTCCATAATCTTATGCTTTTGTAGTATCAATTATACTGTCTAATTGTAGTTGCGTATTATACAATATAAGCATAATTCGATAAACTTATAAGCGGAGTGATATGAAACAAATACGTGTATCGTGACTATTCAAAATGACTGCAAAAGCTCATAGAAGGATTTGGTAGAATGGCCACCATTTTATCAAGACATAACGCGACTAGCTGACAAGTACATTTCAAGATACTCGATGTTAGTACATTTTAATTGACACTAGCATAATAGTTATAATTAATTGCCTTCGAAGAAAAAGAAATGGAGTTCACAATTGTAGTATTGTTCTAACGGTAGAATAAAACCTACTAACTTCAATCAATACGGCTCCGAAACGTGGACGCTGACAGTCCGTCTGCTTCACAAGCTGCTTCACGAGCTGTGCAGAGAGTTATGCTCGGAGTTTCTCTGGTAGATATGATTCGGAATAAACAAATCCGTCAAAGAACTAAAGTCACCGACATAGCCTTTCGAATTACCAAACTAAAGTGGCAATGGGCTGGTCACGTTTGTCGGAGATCCGGCAATCGTTGGAGCAGACGAGTGCTGGAGTGGAGATCGCGTCTCGGTAAACGTATTGTGGGACACCCCCGGCTAGATGGTGTGACGATCTGCGCAGGGCTGCTGGCAGAATCCGAAGATCGGGCTAGGTGACGCTTCTTAGAAGGAAGCCTATGTCCAGCAGTGGACTGCCGCAGACTGTTGATTGATTGATTGAACTTCAATCGCAAACGCACCCTAACAAACTGAGCAATTTTCAACTTTCCTATTCTAACTCATTCAAAAAATCATAAAAGTAATGCTAAAAACATAACACAACACCAAACAAAAATAACAAAATAGATGTCAAAAAAAATTTATTGTATATTAATAGGATCTCAAAAACAACACTGCATTTAATGGTCCGCGTTTCACAGCTGTACGAACAATAGAGATTTTCTTTCAGCGTTGAAATCGACTGTTTTTGAGTGATCAGATACATTTTTTTCAGAAATCTTAAATGTTTCTTTGGCGCGGGTAATAAATTTTCATTTTGCGGTTGCTACTACTTTGCTTTTTTGCGTCGATAACAAACAACAAATAATCGACAATTGCAACTAGATGAGAAAATGATAAATAAAAATATATTAAATTTGTTGTTGTTGATAAAAAAACTATCTCATTCGTTACATAGATACAGGATTCATCAATTTGGATTGATATGATGCGAAGGATAAATACAAAGGACTCACTCACCACCTGAATCGAAGATTGTGTATCTGTATTCAGTCCCGACGAGCAAAGCAAGCTTTGTTCCAGCGTAGTGTGAACAAACAAACACTATTCACGTTCGACGCACACCTATTTACAGCGTAACTAAACCAAATTCTAACTGAAAGCGGATTTGTATGAGGGAACGCTTTTAAAGAATCCGAAGCTAGATGTAGTAGTAGCTTCACGATATGGATATAAATAGATATCGAAATGTCGCATGACAAATTATCTCGGTCCATTTTGGGTGCTATTAAATTATTTTTAGCTTAGTATTGTTACAATTGCCAAACTTTCTTAAAAATGAATGCTTTGCAATAATTACGGGAAAAGATGGTAACTTTTAGAAAATTTAATTATTTTTGCACAAAAAGTGCTAAAATAAAATATATCTATTTATTTCTCACATCTTTAGCTTTCAGTACATTACTGTCTTTAAATCAGTGATACATTATAATGTACCACTGATTTAAAGACTTGATTTTACTAATAACAGAAACTTGGTGGTAATTTTATAAATTATCAAAATTTAAAAAAAATATTTATAACTCTTACACATGGTATGTATACATAACTGTCATACTTTAATCATATTGTATATTAAGCTAAAAAACTAAACCATCTCATTGTTGAACTGGAGTTTGTACATTCATCATTAGAGGTTTTTTGAACTGAAATATTTTCCATAATAAGATAAATTATTATTTTATAAAATGGGCCATTGTAAATTTGATCACAAAGACGAGTTAAAAAATAGTATATTTTTATATATGAATTCACAAAATTTAAGAGTAAAATATCTAACTTTTAAATTGCTATTTTATTATTTGTAAAATAAACAATCTTTATTGGACGGTATCCAATTAGATCGCGTTAAAAATGAGGTTTTGACTACTAATAAACTCAATCACCATTTACATCCATTACTCAATATAATAAACTATGACATAGTCGTAACAGCTGTTTTATCGTATCTCATCAGTATTTCTCGAACAACTGATGAATGGTATGAGTAATAATTTTGGACCTAAAACACGATTTTGAAGAATACCAAGAGATTTCTTCATCAAATTCACTTATTACGAAGTAAGCGAAATAAATACATTAGATTCATTAAACTTACAAACATGCTTTTACGAGATGTCTTAGAGTTAAAAGGTGTTTGTCAGAGAAAAACAGATGATTGAAGGTTTCAAATAACTCCCATATATCGGAGTTTAACCATTCAGTGAAATGGCGAATTCTTGAATATTGAAGAGATAAAAAATCAATTGCTATTCGTTAGTCTTGCTAAAACTCGGGAACGGATGGACCGATTTGGCTAATTTTGGTTTTGAATTATTTTTGGAAGTCCAGGGAACGTTTAAAAGGTGAGTAAATATGGTAAAAATATTAGGAATATAGGAAAAGCAACAATTTCGTTTTCCCTTAGAAACTATCCCTGTCCTGTGTGTACCTGTCAAATATTTGATGTTCGTCCCGTCGTTCAGAAATCAAATTAAATTTGAAAGAGTAGTTTTTGTTTTCATTTCTTTGGTTAAGTTTTGACCACATTTTTTGTTAAAGTTGAAACATTCTGTAGTTATCGTTCAGCTATTATATATGTGTGTGTATTACAAAAGAATGTTTTGTTATTAACTAGAATTATAGTGAACTAAGCCTAACTAGTGTTTGTGCTAGTAAAATATCACTACAGTAGTCCAATGGAAGAATCGAATGCAGTTATTACCAATTGAGAAATTGCTGTTTTAATAACATTTCTGTGGCATTCAAGAGACGAGCGTAACAATGTTCACAAGCAAACAAAAGCTAATTCATCCGAATGCATAAATGCATAGAGGTTGGAGGGGTATATTTTCAAAAGCTATAAATAAAGATTTTTCATATTTTTACTATTTTTCATTTCACTAACTATTTTTAGGGCAGCCCACGTAGAAACATCGATCACTCGATTTATTGGTTGGAGTAACTTAACGTTCCACTATCAGATCACGTGCCACAAAAATAGCACTCATCCCCATCACCTGAGTGGTCGGAGGTCCATCTTCATGTGACTTAAACGCATTTTTTGCCACGAAGCATGAAGCTGTGAAACAATTTACCACATGTGATGTTAAATACGACTTAGAGGCATTCAAGAGATGACAATGTTCGCAAACAGCCGGCAATGTATCTGAAACGCCTCCGACTTGTCTATGGACGGCTTGTCTATGGACGGCTTGTCTATGGACGGCTTGTCTATGGACGGCATGTCTATGGACGTCTTGTCTATGGACGGCTTGTCTATGGACGGCTTGTCTATGGACGGCTTTCCTATGGACGGCTTTCCTATGGACGGCTTTCCTATGGACGGCTTGTCTATGATTACTTACCACCAGGTGACCCGTATGTTCGTTTGATTGCTCTGCTATAAAAAACAAAAAATTATAAAAAAATTCAAATTTGTATTTTCATCCAGTTTTTCCGTTGCTCGAGATGATGACCTGCGTACTAAGCATTATAATCGAGTATTATTTATTTTTACAAGTCTAATGGACCGCTTGGAAGATGTTCGCACTTTAAGCAGTAGCTTTGTACATACTTTTGTTTTGAAATATTGTTTGTTAATAATACAAATGGATTTTGTACGGCTAATAAATAATTATAAAATGATTTAATACTTTCTTTAAATGCGCCCACGTAAATAAATAGAATGACTGTTGGTAACATATTAATATAAGTATTAATTACATACATACATAGCGTCACGCCTGTTTCCCGTAGGGGTAGGCAGAGACCACAGATCTTCATCCGCTACGATCCCAGCACACCTTCCTTGCTTCCTCCACAGTCATCCATTTTTTATCCATCCTTCCTCTCACATTCATCGTAGCGAAACGGCTCTCCGTTAGTCGCTTCTGAGAATGCCTCGCGTCGAGAAGAACGGGCACGAGTAAAGTGGTATTGTGTGATAACGTTGTCATCATAAGTGACCGTAGCGAAGTGTTGAAAGATAAATAAAACACTTTTTCACAAACACAATATTATTTTTATGATTTGTGTTTGCGGATCTTAGCAAGGTAAGTATGACTGTCCATATTTATAATGTATTTCCGCAAAGTAACGACTGACTCCATCCTACTTCCTTCCTACTTATGTTTATTTGTTACTCTTTCACAAAAAAACTACTGGACGGATTTGGATGAAACTTATAACAGTAATATAGGTTATACATCGGAATAAGATATAGGCTAGAATTTGTAATGTTTTTATGTAATTTTGGTCGTAATATAACGATACATGTCAATTAAGTCGGAAAAAAATCTGGCCTCTGAGAGCTATCTTGGCGTACGCTGCCTAAGCCATTGAAGTTACACAAAAATGATGTACCGTAAGGTTGATTTTCTTAAATAGTTCTAAATGTAAGTCCGCGACAGCATATATTTTTTATGTGGAAGCCAACATGACCAAAATTGTCAACCATAAATTAAGTACAAAAAATATATTTATTTAAAATGATCTGTCACGAGACTTAATGTGGCATACCAAATCCCACGCGAGCGAAGCCGCGAGCAAAAGCTATTCAATTATATTTGCTTATACATTGGCACAAAATAGAGCGTAACGCGTTCTTATATTGTGGATTTATGTATACTCGAGTTACAATAGGAATACAAGAAACAAAATGTCTTTAAAACCTTAAGCAGTCCGCTCTGCATCAGAGATCACGTGACATATAGCCGGACATATCCGGACACTGCGCCAACAGAAATTCCGGTAAAGCAAAGCGACTGTATTTCGTGATAAAATTAATTTATTGCTATGGATGTACCGATAGCTTGTTGAATTATGAAAAGAAATTAAATTTCTAGAACTATGTTCTCTTGCTGTAAGACAATTTAGTAGTGGAAGGTCTATGTATGAATGGGTGGACTCGATTGGAAAAGTACGACAGTCTCACAGATTATATTATGTATATTATCACAGTAGCGGTGGTAAGTAGTCTATTTTATTCATAATTATTATTTTATATTTTTGTTCATCAGTAACTGCATTATGGATTTTCAAATTAAGCTTTTGATTCTTTCTCCTTTTTTCTTTTATGTGTGGTCGTTTTGTGAGTGCAGACATCCTAAAGCCAAATTTTTCTACTTCTTTTGACTTCCTACTTATTTTTTTTAATTAACAAAAATTCGCTTGCAACGTAACTTATACAAAATGATGCCATAAGGTCACCGTAAGTTTTTTATAGCAGACTTAGCACTGGCAGAATAGAAAAAAAACAAAAACTAAGTGTTTACAATTTTAAAAAAAAAATTCACTTTATCCACCAGTAACCTCGTGTTTTTATTTCATTTTCGTATGTATTAATTATTTATTGCTTTATTAAGGCGTATAAACTGAGTGATGTGAAATATATGCGTTATAACTTTTTAATTTGACTCCAAAGGTCCATACGTTTTGGTAGAATATCCAGCATTTTATTAAAACGTGACAAGCTGACTAGGATATTTCAAGATAATTGATGTAATTATATTTCTGGCATAATAGTTATAGCAAAGAGCCATAAAAAAAAGAAGAAAATCTTAAATAAAGGATTTGGACTTTTCCCGCCAACTGACATCAGTGACGTTGTGTTTTTATTTCATTTTCATAATCTTATATTATAATCAGTTATATTGTTTAATGTGGTGGCTTATTATACAATATAGTTCGATTAAGACGTATAAGTGAAGTGATATGAAATAAATACGTGTATCGTGACTGTTTATGTTGACTGTAAAAGTCGTTAGAAGGTTTTGATAGAATAGCCACCATTTTATCAAGACGTAACGTGACAAGCTGATATTTCAATAGATTTCATATTATTCCATTTTACTTGATACTGGCATAATAGTTTTAACTAAATGTCATCAAAGAGAAGAGAAGAAAATAAAGGGTCTGGAATTTTCCCGCCAAATTACATCAGTGACGTTGTGTTTTTATTTCATTTTTATAATCGTATATTATTGTCAGTTACATTGTTTAAATATGGCGGCGTATTATACAATATAGTTCGATTAAGACGTATAAGTGAAGTGATATGAAATAAATGCATGTATCATGACTGTTTATGTTGACTGAAAAAGTGCATAAAAGTTTTGATAGAATAGCCACCATTTTATCAAGACGTAACGTGACAAGTTGACTAGTTAGTTAAATTTCAATGAGATTTGATTTTGTTGTATTTTACTTGACACTGGCATAATAGTTGTAACTAATTGCAATCAAAACGAAAAAGAAAATAAATAAAGAGTCTCATTAAGCTCCCTTGCTACGCAGCCGTTTACATTGTCCTCCCTTCAATATTCACTAGGTTTTGTCTGCAACGTATGATACTTTTGTTGTGTACTTACCAATAAATATATCACCACAAAAAGCGAAAACGTAGTAAACCGCAAATCTTTTAATATTTCTGAATAAATTGTATCTGATAACTCAAAAGTCTTCAACCAGTGCGTCCTGCCCGTACTCTCTTACGGCACCGAAACGTGGACACTGACAGTCCGTCTCCTCGACAAGCTCAAAGTAACTCAGAGGGCTATGGAGAGAGCTATGCTCGGGGTTTCTCTGGTGGACATAATTCGAAATGAAGAAATTCGCCGGAGAACTAGACATAGCTCTTCAAGTTAGCAGACTGAAGTGGCAATGGGCTGGACACGTTTGTCGGAGATCCGACAATCATTGGAGTAGACGAGTGCTGGAATGGAGACCGCGACTCGGCAAACGTAGTATGGGACGCCCTCCTGCTAGATGGAGCGACGATCTGCGAAAGGCAGCTGGCAGAGACTGGATTCGTGTAGCCGAAGATCGGGTTAGGTGGCGCGCCTTGGGTGAGGCCTATGTCCAGCAGTGGACTGCCGCGGGCTGATATTGATATTGACTCAAAAACAGCCAAAATTAACGCTGTACAAAATTTTCTATTGTTCTCGTTGCGACTCGTAATAATCGACGCAGTATTTTGTTCTGATCCAAATCTATATATACATAAATGTATATAAAAATGGAGAGCTATATACATATATTGTTAGTCTCGCTAAAACTCAAAAACGGCTAGACAGATTTAAATATGTTGTTTTTTATTATGTTCGCTATAATACAGGGAAGGTTTACGAATATAAAATATATAAATAAACATAAAAGCTTGAAAAAATGAAAAATTATTTTCTTTCTTTGTCTTTTAATAGATGGCGTTCGTGACGGTCGTTTATCGTCTATCGAATGTGTTGTTATACAAAACTGTAGTTTCTTTTGTGCGATATAAGCACATCAAAATGTACAACTCCTGTCAGCTTTCTTTAATTAAAAGGAAGGAAACGCGAGAAAATACAAAACCTTGGTATTACAGATATCCATAAGCGTTGCTACTTTATCATCATGTGACCCGCTCGCTTGTATGACATATCTCCCATAAAAGACGTTCTATGAGTCTTTCTGCGCTCACCTGACTCTTTCAAATATTGAATTGCTTGCACGAAAGGAATCTTGTCTTTAATTATTTTTGTTCTTTTCTTTGATGGCAATTAGGTAAAATACAGTAATATCAAATCTCGTCAACACTAACTAGGCAGCTTACGTACAGCTAGTCACGAACCGTCTTGATAAAATGGTGGCTATTCTACCAAAACCTACAATGGAATTTTTCATTCAACTTAAATGTAACGATTTAAGTTGACTGAAACACACATTTATTTAATATCATTTCACTTATACACCTTAATCTAAGTATCTTATTTAATAAGCCACCAAAATTAAACAATATAACTGATAATAATATAAGATTATGAAAACGAAATAAAAACATAACGTCGCTGATGTCAGTTGGCGGGAAAAGTCAACCATTTTTGTTAAAATGTAAGTTTTTTGCTCTCTTCCTTGCGGTGAGTTTCTTATATAAATAAATACCCTGACGCAGTGAGTACGCTTTAAAATTTATTATTGTCAGAAAAGCAAACATTAAAAGTTTCTTGAATATAAAAAAAAGAATAGAAGAAAGCGTGTATTGATTGAGATCAAAAAGCGAAAATATAAACCGTATTGCTAAAAAGCTGTTTTTCAAAATGAAAAAAAAAACATTTATTTTTCTCAACATGCGACTACCTGCGATTATTGATTCTAAGTGAACGAACTCCTGCGTCAGGGCGCCCTCCGGACGTCTTTCCCATCGGGTGGTCGGCAAGCAACTGGCACTTTAGCGCCTGGTATTGCGCGCATGCCGTGACTGCGATGCCATCTTACGGCCGCCTAGAACAACTGCAGACAGGACAATATTAACATATCGACGTGGGGAAATTTCATTAAAGTACTACTGCGATCAGTACATGTGCGGTGTTCCCACATAAATACGACATATTTTTTTATGGGAAAGGAAGGCAAACGAGCAGGCGTGTCACCCGATGGAAAGTAATCAACGCCGCCCATAGACATTCGCAGCGCCATAGACAGTGCGGAAGAGTTGCCGACCTTTAAGGCAAGTGTCATCATGGGAGTGGGAATAGGAGGGGAAGGGCAGAGACCCAACAACCTGCGTGTTGGGTCTCCGGAACTCGGCCGCTCACCGTACGAAGCGCAGTAGGTAAGCTACCACTCAGACGCCGGTTTTCTGCGGATGTATGGTACTTCCCCGGGCGAGCCGGCGCATTCATGCTACAGACAAATATTATGCCATTATTGACAAAGTATTCGTTTGCAGCGTGGCTCTACCACTTATATAAACAAGTAATATAAAAATAACTTCAAAGTCAATTCCTACTTTTATTTTAATTTAATTTACCAATTAATAATTGTAAAAACTGTATTAACATGAACAGTCATGACCTACAAGTTTTAAAAAAATGTATTTGAACTTGATTAATATTAAGTATTTATTAACGATTCAAAATTTGAACAAGATATATATATATATATATATATATGATAAAAAGGTTTTCTTGAACAACTGACGTAGGCATTTTCTAGAGAAATCTTTGTGCTTTTCTTTTAGAATTAGTAAGTTAAGAGCATTGTACCATCACAAATATACATAACTTATATATGCATATACCGGGTATATATTACAAAAAGCTTTTTCTTTTTCATGTGTTCATGTACGCACATTGTTACATTTCCTTCGTGAATGAAAAATAAAAGCAGGTATGAACTTGTGCGAATTTCTTGAATGATTTAATTTGAAGGAATAAAATTGCAGGTAGCAAACAACTAGCGGACCACCACTAAGGACAGATTTTCTGCGGGTTGCGTGCTTTTGCTAATCACGGTTGCCAGATATTCGCGACTATTTTATCTTTTATCTATTTTTCTTGATATCATTCAATTTTGACGATTTAAATCGTCTATGATTGTTTTTTGAATGAATAATCGACATATTTTTTATTAATTAAACGTGGAACCAGCTACCTTCAACAGTCTCTTCGAACCGATACGACATTGGCGCCTTCAAAAAACAAGCCTACACATACCTAAAAGGCATATATATAGACCTTTATATCATATTACCTTCGTAGTTGAACCTTAAATTTGAAAGAGAATGTGACTTCCTTCCCTTGGTCGGACTATTTCATTGGTGACCATCTTTTCCGGTATTGCCAACAATGATCAGCTTTTCCAGGTTACCACTCATCTGATACTTGACTAATGAAGACTAGCATAATATTTATAGCTAATTGCCATCAAAGTTTCTACTTAGATCTTTTAAAACATGTACAATGTACGACGCCATTTTAAGAAAATTTAAAATGGCGTCGTACATTACCTATTCATATAATGTGTCTAACATTATTGGCCTAAATTGGCGTCAAAAGTCTAGCAAAAATCATTGAAATTTATAATAAATTAAGTTTTTATTACTGGCAACGTACGTTGCCTTATGTACATTCTGCGAGCAGAAAAAAAGTTGATTAAAACTTCAACAGATAACACAAAGGTTAACAGACTGGATATGACACATAAAAATATTGTACAGATAAAATATTTTACGATGCCGCTATTGCATAGAGCCCGGCGCGAAGTTCGTAAAACGTCAAAATGTGGGGAGAGTCTCGTAAAAAGTAGACAAAAATGTCCACGACTAATAAACTTGCGCGGTATCGGTGCCGAAGGATTTTTATTTATGGCTTAACAACGGTGTGCGCCCATAAAAATATAACATCCAATGACCAGTCAGTGAAAATAGTCAATTTTCATTATCATCTCTCTCGCGGGAGGGGGTACATACTTAGGTCACTGAATTCAAGCTGAATGATGTAGATGTCTACACCCTACCGCTTTAGCAAGGTATAGGCAATTGCTGTAAAAAATGTAGTAGTTCAAATTGGCCTTAACTACTTCTTTCAATCAAGGATTATTTGACTATAGTTATATTAGGTTATACATAGGTCGAATAATCCTTGTTTTTAAGTAGTAATTGAAAATCGAATTTTGTTATATAAATATAATATATTAATCGAAAACTTTTATTAAAAAAATATGGTTCACATTAATAAAACAATGTTGCAATCGAATTCACGATTTTAGATTGTAAGCACATTGCAAGATTGCATTCTTACCAATCGTGCTCTAGCTGACTAAACACGTAAATAAAAACTGAAAAATATTTTCTAAATCGATTTATGTGTTAGGATGTGTGAGTCGATCGTATCGAATAATCGATTAATTTAGAAATTTCATAATTTATCATTTTAAAATCATCCAACATTTTGTTGGTTACCAAAACAAATCAGTTCTTGAATATATTTATCAACCGAATGCAACAACTTGAAATGCAAATTCGCACATCGATGTTGCAATATACGACAATTTATTGCTTTCGAGTTGGACCATTCTACACCAAACTAAATTCACAAATAATGTAATACAACAGTTTTTATATTCAAATTTTATAACATGTAGTTGAAATAATTTATTTTAACTTGCATTTAAATAATTGTACATGTGTATTATTTTTATGTTGACTGAAAAGATAAATAGAAGGTTTTGATAGAACAGCCATCATTTTATCAAGACGTAACGTGTCAAGCTGACTAGTTACATTTCAAAAGATTTGATATTACTTCTATTCTATTTGATATTATTGTAGGGTTTCTTGTCGCCCATACCTCAGAGCCTGAAGACAAAAGTCTTCGACCGGTGTGTCCTACCTATACTCTCTAACGGCGCCGAAACGTGGATGCTGATAGTCCGTCTGCTTCACAAGCTCAAAGTCGCTCAGAGAGCTATGGAGAGAGCTATGCTCGGAGTTTCTCTGGTAGAGATGATTCAGAATGAACAAATCCGCCAGAGAACAAAAGTCACCGACATAGCTTTCCGATTTAGCAAACTAACGTGACAATGGGCTGGTCACGTTTGTCGGAGATCCGACAATCGTTGAAGCAGAAGAGTGCTGGTGTGGAGACCGCGTCTCTGTAAACGTAGTGTGGGACGTCCCCCGGCTAGATAGTGCAATGATCTGCGCAAGGCAGCTGGCAGAAACTAGATGATGTTGATTGATTGATATTATTGTATTTTACTTGACACTGGCATAAAAGTATAACTAATTGATAAAAGAAAGACAATGGAGAGAGACTAAAGAGATAAAAACAATGGAGCATTCTAATACGAGTAAATCAAGGAAAGTTTGTGATAACGATTACAAAGAACACGTTTCATCTTGTTTTAAAAAGCACTTGGAGCGATTTAAATATACTACGGCCGAATATCATTTGTTTTAGTTTTATATCCATTGCAATAAAATGCTGTTAAATAGAAAACACACTGAAAAAACATTCAATAAATTCGCAGAATAACCCGAATTTTGCACGCCATTTTATATTCTACATTTATTGCTCTGAAATCACTTTTGGTTTTTCAAAACGGCGCAGTTGGGATGCATTTTTAAATCGTGCACTTGCGGCTAGGAATCCCTGCTGTTAAATTTTACAGTTGCCTTCAGATATTCCCTGTGTAGTGAGATAGGCTTTATTGGTTGGTATAAAATGCGCCTAGAGCGTTAAAACGAACTTTGCAAGCGGATATGGGAGTTTTCACAATATTTGTGTTATTCTGCACATTAAGAACGTATGCAAGCGAAGTAGAGGTGATTAAACTTTTTAATAACTAAAATTTCTTCTCTTGTTGTTGCCTTCTATGTTTCTCTAAATTCCATCTAAATTTTAGATTCTATTGCCTGTTTTTTGACTTATAAGATTTGCAAGCATTTGAGTTTCCCGCCATCTTACATCAGTGACGTATTTTTATTTCATTTTCGGGATCTTACGTTATTATCAGTTATTATATATTGTTTTGTATTTATTGTACAATGTATTTTGCTTAAGGCATATGAGTGAAGTGATATGAAATAAATGCGTGTATCGTGACTTTTTACTTGCAAAAAAGAAGATTTTGTTAGGATGGCCACCATTTTATTATACTTTTTCATTTCAAGATATTTTTTTTTCTTTGACGGCAATTAGTTATAACTATTACGCCAGTGTCAAGTAAAATACAATAATATCAAATCTTTTTGAATCTGTCTCCTTATGTAAATTTTAATTTAGTTTTTTTATAGCATTTAATTTCTTGTGAAAGAAAGTTATGTCACAAATAATCGTATTTCTTTTCTATTATATTCTTAAGGACTCCTTTCTATGATATTTTTAAAAATTTTAGAACTATTTAGAATAATGTATAATGTATGTAAATCATGTTGATGATCCATAAATAAATAAATAAAATAAAACTCCCTAGATCAGCTAAAGAGTTAGGCGACGGATACAGATTTTATTCCCGACCATATTTTCTATTTAAAAGACGCTTCTTTTCTATGTTTTTTTTTATTCAACAGACTACATACCTCCCTACTAAAATATTGAAAATATTTTCCTTCAATACGCAGCATGTGATAACTCTAACTGTATATAGGGTGTCCGGTGACAGAATGTAAGTCGAACAATCAGAAAACGCGTGCTTACTAATCGTGTTTCAACAAGATGGCTCTATACTTCACACAGCTAGACAGAACATGGAGCATTTTTATGAAATCTTCCCAAACGAATTTATAAGCCGTTTTGGCGGATTGTTCTGTGTTTTTCTGACCTCAAAAGAAAGTCTACCTCAAAAGAAACAAACCCGACGACCATTTTCTTTTAGTGGTGATCCACTAAAAGAGAATATTGTCCGCGAGGCTAACTGCATCCCGACATCACTACCTCAGCGAGTGGCACAGAATACTGTGGCTAGATTCCATGAATGTGCCCGTATTAGCGGTCAACTTACTTGTAGTAGAGCCACACAGCAGACGAATGCTTTGTCAAGAGTGGCATAATATTTGTCTGTAGCGTGAATGGGCCGGCTCGCCCGGGGAAGTACCACACTCCCGCAGAAAACCGGCGTCTGAGTAGTAGCTTAGCTATTGCGCTTTGGACGGTGAGCGGTTGAGTTCCGGAGACCCTCCACCTCCCATAATGACACTTTCCTTAAAAGTCGGCAACGCTTCCGCACTACCTGTGGCGCTGCGAATGTCTATGGGCGGAGTTGATTGCTTTCCATCTGGTAACACGCCTGCTCGCTTGCCTTCCAATCCCATAAAAAAAACATTAAGACGAAATAATTTAAAAAAAATAAAACCCTCTTCTTCGTACGAGTTTGAAAATTTAATATTATTTATATCTTTTTTAAATTTAAGTTTTAAAACCTAGTTCTGACACAGAACACCCTATACAAGGACGATAATATAATACTTTTCGACCGGCAGGGCCCTCCACAATCGTTTCTTCCCAGAACGGAAACTAAGTCTAGTGTTATTTCCGGTGCATTATTACGCGGTAACGTTGGTACCGCATGTTTAGTACTTTGACGAGCCACAAAAAATGTAATAAAAATATAACAAATTCTCGGTAGAATTTCGCCAATTTGGTTGATTTTTAAATAATTTTTGTGTCCTCTATTAAATTTACATCTCTTTGGAAGTAAATACTGTGGCGTGCTTACAATGACACACCGGATCTTTAGATCTTTATCTTTCGAAATAAAATTGATTTATTAATGTATCAGTATCACACACACATTATATATTAATTACATATTTTAATAATGTTCTAATATTACATTTTATTCCACTTTTCACTTTACATTTTATATTCAATCTTAATTTCTTATGACGGACAGGTGACATGTCTATTGAAAGACGTTAGTTGATCTTATTGTTTTCCTAAAACAATTTTATTTCGTTTTATTTTAAATTTTTAAATAACAAATGTGAAAAAAGTTATATAATTTAAAAGGTTTTATTATAATCAAATAAAAAGTTTTAATACATTAGTGATACATTAATCAATGTATCACTACAGTACTATAACGTGCCAGCCGTACTGATACGACGACACGGGATCTTTCGGGGGTTTTATCTTCGATATAATGAAACTTTTCTAAGTGAAATTAATTTATTAATGAATTACTCTGTACATTTTATATTAATTATATACTTATTCACACTTTATCAATATTAATTTCTTATGCAAGGAAAGGCGATGCTGCCGTCATGATATGAGGACGTCAGTCGATTGAAACTTGTTTTTGTATAATACAATTTATTTCTTTCTATTTTAAATTTTTAAATTACGAATGTAAAAAAAGTAAAGGTTTTATTATATTTAATTAAAAATTTCTAAACATCACTGATACATTTATTAATGTATCAGTACAGTACTTACAAATTTAACTACACTTACAGCGTGTAAAATTAAAAAGACCCACGTAAAAGTATATCCTATGGTAACTGTTTTGTTTGTATGTTTAGTAAATAAAACATCCTGCTATGATGGCTGAGAACTAACTGCTTCATTATTTAGCAATCTCATAAAGATATAAACGTACGACGCAAAAGCGAAAACGCTCTAAAAGACACATGTGGGGGGGAAAAAAATTATTATATACATATTCGTATCAGAAAAATATTGCATCAAATGGTCTTAATCTTATAGCTCTTTTACCACTATCCTATGGTATACAAGTGATATACACAGAATTGCTATCACTGTTTATCTAGGCTGTTCCAAAAATTGTTACCCACAAAGTATAAATTCTTTTTTCTTGAAACTATTTTGGTTAACAGCTCCTTTGATGAAAATCATTGACAACTTATGTGTAGGTTTTTTTAAATATTTTTCACCACCCACCCACCCACTCCATCTGACTTCTTCGGGGGTACAAATGTATGGGGTAACATTTCCTCCTACGCACAGCCACAGATTTACCTGTATGCGATTATATTTCCCACAGTGAAAAAAGTTCTTAGTGGACTAAAATTTAAAAAACATCGCAGACGAGAATTTCGGCGGTTGTTTTTCGACCTTTTTTATTCGTACCTTGTTTTAGTTTTGCTAACAATTTTCGAAATAGCCCTGATTATTATTTAAATTGTCTGACCTCATCAGTTCAGAAGTCGGGCGTTCTATTAGATTATATCAGGACAGCGTAAATGGATTTACATGCATTTATATGACTGCCGTGCCTACGTATCCGGCGAATAACTGTGATGTGTCTGTTATACAGAAGATGGATGATGGAAGAAAATTATGTTGCAAGTGTGGTTATTATGTTCACCGGAGATTCAAAAGGAACTTATACATTTTAACTGCAACGTTATTCAATTGTTTTGTTAATAGCATTTCGAAAGCAACCGACGTATTTCGAAGTCTATTGTTGAGGCTCTGCAAGATCCACGCTTCGATGAGGAGCTGCTCTTCGATCTGAAGAAGGAGAACCAGGTCTACCTCAATAGAACCATATCGCTTCTCATTAAATTCATAGTAAAAAGGTAAGAGATTTCGCACAATTTATCATTCCGAATCAATAAAAAATTGGATCTTTTGCGTGATTGGAATTAGAAAGATTCTCCCTTGAATGAATTTCGGCATTTTTACATAAAATCAAGAAGGCGAACAAAAACAATAAATAATAAACAATGAATCTAAAAATAGATTTGCTATGTAATAATATTGAACATAGCAACATTATCTTTTTTTAACGAACAAAATAATAAACGAACAAAAAAATAATTCTCAAAATACAACTTACTATTTAAATTACATATTTATATGAATTTTAGATAATTATAAATAATTTGTTTTACAAAAATTATTTTATATAAACAAACAAATTATTCTTACATAATCTGCCAACAGATGGCGCAAAAATACATATGAAATTAGTTTTGTCTATGGCATAAAAGAATTAAATAATGATATTAATTTTAATCCCCCGAGAGATCCTTTTAAAAAAAAACAAGCCTATACAAACATTAAAGGCGTCACGTATGTCTATGAGCGGAGTTGATTGCTTTCCATTAAGCGACGCACTAGCAAGTTCACTCTCATACGCCATAAAAGAAATGGCTGTATTCTTATAACCGTCCTCTACTGGACATTGGCCTCCCTAAGTTAACGGGTTTTTCTATGGGATAGGAAGACAAACGAGCAGCCATGTCACCTGTTAAAAAACGTCTCTTGCCGAAATTCTTAGACGGCCTCGTCTGTGGTGTTAAATTTTCGCCCACGAAGCATTTTATACACTGTGGGAATTATAAATAACGCATGCAGCTAAATCTGGTCTGTAAGGAGGGTGGGATAAAATTTGTACCCCCAAAAATGTCAATTAGTCGTTGGTTCTAACAGTTATATGAGCAGGCGCGTTATATTGGTGGAAAAAAAAAAATTATTTGAAAAAAGAACTATACATTAGTGGCCAATGATTTTCACCAAAGAGGTTTGTACTAAAATCAGCTGTTAATTCAAAATAGTTTCAGGAAAAATGTGATTATATTTATTTTGTGGGCTATTAATTTTCGGAACAGCTTAGGTGCACATATATGTAATACTTCATACACATTTTAACTGTTTATTTATATACATTTTAACCTTTTTTTCTTAAGTTATATACTTTCACAGAGTAACGATAGGTTCGCCAAATGCACATAACATATACACATGATACGGAAACTTTGTTGGCTTCAGAGGCCGAGGGTCGCGGAATCGATTTCCGTCCGGTAACCAATATTTTTACGGCCCGCCAACCTTGACCGGATTAATGCCAAACTAGTTACCACTCTCATCGGGTTCTTAAGTGTAGACCAATACAGTTCATTGGCTTTCACCTATCAATTCTCCTTGGTCGTCTTTTTTTTATGGGATAGGAAGGCAAATGAGCAGGCGTGTCACATGATAGAAAGCAATCAACGCCGCTCATAGACATAGACTTGCCAACCTTTAAGGCAAGTGACATTACGGGACTTGGAGGCGAAGGGAGAGGGGGAGAGTGTTGGGCCTCCGGAACTCAGCCGCTCACCGTACAAAGCGCGGTAGCTAACCTATCGCTCAGACGCTGGTTTTCTGCGGGAGTGTGGTACTTTCCCGGGCGAGCCGGCCCATTCATGCTACAGACAACTAATATGCCATTCTTGATAAAGTATTCGTCTGCAGCGTGGCTCTACCACTGCTAAAACGTCATACTCTTGGCAGAGCAGTGGTGGTCGTCATGTTAGTGGCGACTTGCTTCACCAGACGTCGCTGTTCATCCCACCAGCTGCCCTCTTCGTGAACTCGTGTAGATTCACTTCCCAAATTCTCCACCCAACAACCACTATACACAACACTAAACACACACTATCACTTTTCCATCTTGTAAACGACACGTGTTTCGCCCCAACACGAGGCATCTTCAGGTATAGTAGACTCTACGGAAGACAACCGAAAAGTCACTTTTCGGTTGAGAATTGATGGCCGATTTTCCGTAAGTTTTTGGTTTAAGTTCCAAATAAATCCACTTAACCCAACAGAAAAACACACATTGTTAATTTTCTGTTATTGTTTCGCTTGTCGCGGATCTTAGCTCAGTAAAACTTTTGACTGTCCAGATATTTTTTAAATTGTTAATATTACCAAAATTCTTCTTAACCATTACGACTAAGGCAATAATTAATGTGAACTATTTCTTAGCACAAGTGTTAACTACGACATAGTTCACATTAACAGTCCAATGATTATTCATAGTATTTTAAAAAATACATAAATATATATATATTTTTAAAATAAGCCAACAAAACGTTCTAAGTAGAAGGGAAAAATTCTATCCCCACGATCTATAATAATATTATAGATAAATAGCGATCCAGTAAGGTGCGTTTTACACGAAATTTCTTTCCACCCACCACTGCCCTAGAACCAGCTATCTTCTGCGGTTTTCGAACCGATGCGATATTGGAGCCTTCAAAAAACCAAGTCTACACAGATCTCAACGACCAACAACGCATTTGTGATGCTTCTGGTGTTGCAGATGTCTGTGGGCGGCGTTGATTGCTTTCAATTAAGCGATACTTGCTGGTTTTCTTTCCCTAAAAGGCAAAAGATTAGATGATTATACACAAACCAAAAAAATCGCACATCTGACATCTTGCTCTCTGTGCCCTGTCACCTGCTCAGCAGATGACCTTACGATGACAACGGATGATGCGGTGTAAGTAGCCAAATTCTGAGCTATCAGCTTCTGATACCTGCTGACACGAAGTACAAGTACCTAAATCAAGAAAGTTACTATACATTCATATAAATTTTCTTTGCATGTCTATTCTCTATGAATCTATCTCTACGAAACTTGCGTTTAGGGACCTAAACCATTCATCCAACTTTTGTAAGTTTTTCTACACCCCCCACCCCATAGGTTCCTGCCCCAAAATAAATATTTTTCTAGAGTATGTCATTCATATGACTATTATCACTCATTGTATATGACTATGACTCATTGTATATGACTATCAGAGTCATATACAATGTTATATTCCCTTGTAGCGAGATTGCGATAAAAAGTAAGTTAAAACGCGCGAATAAAGGGGAGTTCACAATGGTCGCAGCAAGCGACAGTTGAATGCGGCGTGGACTTGTTCTTTTGTATTTGATTGCTGTACAGTTTGAGGTGCATTGTTGCAGAGAGGTGGACAACTACAGGTCGAGACGGACGGACGCCATCAGCCGACGTATATACTCGTCGCTCGTCATGAAACTTATCGATATCGCGAAGGTTATTTTTTTTCTTTCTTATTTTATAGCTATCAACTATAACTATTATGCCAGTGTCAAGTAAAATAATAAAAAGTGTCTTGGAATATAAATTAAACTTCTCGAGATACATCCTGATAAAACGGTGGCTTTTCTACCAAAACTCGCATGTACTTTTTCAATCAACTTAAAAAGTCACGATACATGCATTTATTTCATATCACTTCATTTATAAGTCTTAATCGAAGTATATTGTGTAATACGCTACCAAAATTAAACAATATAACTGATCATAACATGAGATTATAAAAATAAAGAAAATACAAACTCAACGTCACTGACGTAATTGGGCGGGAAAAGTTCTTTATATATCTTTTTTTATGTAATGGCAATTAGTTAAAACTATTATTCCAGTGTCAAGTAAAATGGAATAATATTAAATCTCTTGAAATGTCTAGACAGCTTATCACGTTACGTTTTGATAAAACGGCAGGTATTCTACAAAAACCTTCTATGGACGTTTTCAGTCAACTTAAATAGACGATACACGCATTTATTTTAGTCCACTTCACCTCGTTGTCTTAATCAAAATATACTGAATGAACCAGCACGATAAGCCAGCAGAAATAAACGACATAACTGATAATAACATGAGATTATAAAAATTAAATACAAACTCAACGTCACTGACGTACCTAGGAAAAGTTCTTTATACGTCTTGTTTTTCATAAACTCACCTTATTATACAAAGTTCTCAAGTCTTCCTCTTATTGTATAAAAAATTTAGAACTGTGACACTCAGACCATTCTACGCAGTATTTTTTTTATCCAATAATTTTTTTAACATGTGTCATTTACAGCGTTTTCGCTTTTTGCGATTACATTCGATATGTATTTCGAGTATTTTGAGTGTGTGTCGCCAACTTTTTAAATCTTACAACAGGATATGCCGCGTAATGTGAGCTCTACAAGTCGCATTGACACCGCCCACAGATACTACACGGCAGTTGAGAAGCGGGACATGCACGATCAGATGGCTGACGCGCAGGTATTCCACGCGTGCGCCCGTCTCTATGATGTGCTATACACTGTGAGTATTAAGCGCAAGCCACACCGGAAACGAAGCGAAACGAATCTTTGTTTGCTTAGCTTCACTCTTTTCACCCAATTATGAGCGCTAAGCGAAACTAAGCGAGAAAATTGCTTTGTTAAGCGAGCTAAACAAAGTTGGTGCAAAGATGGACAGTCAAACTAACTTTGCTAAGATCCGCAAACACAAATCAGAAGAATAATATTGTGTTTGCGAAGAAGTGTGTAGGAAATTAAAAATCAAATTTTTACCTAAAATAGTCAGCGAAAAGAAGTGAGCAAAACTAAGCTCATTAAATTAAGCGAGCAAAACAAAGCCGCTTTACACTAGAAATTAAAATCAATCAACAACAGTGCCACCCAAAGGGGCCTTTTTACCCCTGTGCGAGAAGCAGCACTTCGTTTCGGTGAGATAGTCAAGATCACCGATTTGCATAGTTCGCACTACTGGCGTAGTTTAGCCGTAGTAGTAGAAAAGACGCGGTAACTTCATAGAGACTTTGATTCGTTTCGCTTCGTTTCCGGTGTGGCTTGCGCCTTACGTACCTCAATAAACACTGGTGCAGCCGCAATCATAATGTCTGGAATACAGGTCTCGACCGTAAGTTGAGACACTACATTATCAACTAGATCTTATCGATCGCAAAAGACGGAAGTTTAAATCGACGATGACTAGATAGATAGATAGATCGACGATGGCTAGATTTTTAGGCATTGCGGAAGGACTTCAACGGGTTTTCCGAACCGATACGACATTGATACCTTCAAAAACCTGTTGCCTGTTTCAACAGTCGGTAACGTTGATTTCCATGAGTCGCTTTGACTGCCTTCCATCGAGCGCTTTTTCGTTTGCCTTACTATCCCATAATAAATATTAAAAATACCTTAAAGGCACCAAGGATTATGTCGGCGCTTGGTAATTTAGAAGATCTGACTCCGCGGCTGCTGGTGAAGAAATTACACCAAATGCAAATCAAACCAGTTCACCTTGGAGTCGCCCTACTTGTCCAGGTACTTAAATATTTTATCGTGATACTTTGTAGACTCTCCTTCTCACTGGTATACTTTTGGTGCTGCGGTCGTGGTCATGGAACGTCTAACAAGGTGGTAGCTTTTAGCGGGGCTTCTTTAATTTAATGTTATTATATCGATAGATAACGAAATGCTTGATAGAAGCTTTAATATATATTTTTTTAAATTTTACAGGACTCTGGATCCCACACTAAGATTCCCTGTGTTATGGGAAACTATGCATTTCCCTTAAATAATAATATACATTTCTAAAAACATAAATATCAAAAATTAAAATAAAAAAAATTAAAAAAATTAAGAATGATATTAAAATGTGATAATTAAGATAAAATACGTCAAAACATCGTAAATTTTATGGACTAGTTTTCAGAGAAACCAGACCTAACACAGCTCTATAGCAAAGGTAGTGTGGGGGGGTATAGGGGAGGTGTGTCTTCCGACCAACTGTCCAAATGTGTCACTGATGTAAGTTGGCGAGAAAAGTCTGTTGTTTAATAATCAATCTCTGTTTCCAGTACCATCTCAGGAACACGATAAATTTCGCAATTCGCTCCAAAGCGCTGGAAGTCCTCAGCGCGAAGCCGGAGATGGTGGGTTGGAACGTCATCGATATGCTGAAGAACATAGCCTCCCGTTTGCTGCCAGTTGCGGAGCTGCTGGATGTACACCTGGCGCACTCCAGTCCAGCGTTCAAAGACACCTGCCCATCCACCTGGCTGGGCATCGTTAATAGTAAAAACGACTAATTTGTGTTTACAACTGTTTTACTGGTTATCTACACACACACACACACACACAAACACATATATATATATATGTGTGTGTGTGTGTGTGTATATATATAAAGAGAGAGAGAGAGAGAGCTATTGTTAGTCTCTCTAAAACTCAAGAACGGCTCGACCGATTTGAACATTTTTTTTTATTTTCTTCGCTATAATACAGGGAAGATTTACGAATAAAAAAATATAATAAAAACTTTAAAAATAAGAATTTCCTTTTCTTCCAATTACTTTCACTAGATGGCGTTCGTGACGGCTTTAACGTCTAACGGACGTGTTGTTACACAAACAAAACAAACTGTCGTTCGTTACTTTAATGCGATTTTGAAAAGTACTGTAATACCTAAGTACTAAAATACCAGGAGAACATAAGCCTATTGGGAGATTTCATTTTTGTTAATTTGAATTAAATAAATTGTATGAACAAATCCGCCAGTGACCTAAAGTCACCGACATAGCCCTTCGAATTAGCAAACTAAAGTGGCAATGGGCTGGTCACGTTTGTCGGAGATCCGACGATCGTTGGAGCAAACGAGTGCTGGAGTTGAGACCGCGTCTCAGCAAACGTAGTGTGGGACGCCCCCCGGCTAGTTGGTGCGACGATCTGCGCAGGGCGGCTGGTAGAAACTGGATGCGTGTAGCCGAAGATTGGGCTAGGTGGCGCTCAATGAGGGAGGCCTATGTCCAGCAGTGGACTGCCGCAGGCTGTTGATGTCATCTAATTTTACATATGATTGTGTGTTTATATATAAATGGCTGGTTTTTTTTTTTACATCCCATACAAAGATCATACATAACGAGACATACATACATACTCCCACCTCCCATGACAACACTTTCCTTAAAGGCCGGTATTAAAACTTTGAGACACATATCTTTTGTTTGATGGCAGTTAGTTACAACTATTATCTCTTGAAATATAACTCAAAACGTCATGGATGTAAGTTGGCGCGAAAAGTCTTAAGACACTTATAAAACTCGAACATTAGTTTTTTTTTTAATTAGAGACAAAGAACGAGAGATGAGGCGTACTATACTCCATCCAGGTACCTACTCTGTTTACTCGTTCAAAGAATAAAGAAGGAAATCACCCAGTACACACCGACAAATAGAACATTCTGTCCTTATTATATTTAAATATTGCGGGTAGGTACGACGTTAGCACTTGGGAAATAAGGTCAAACCGGCACTTTGATCAGCGTGGGGTTAAGCATCGTGGTACATAAACCTTTTGAATTGACGGTAAAGTCCGAGGTGGGAATTGTGAATATTGTTTTTAACTATATATATAAAAATCAATTGCTGTTCGTTAGTCTCGCTAAAACTCGAGAACGGCTGGACTGATTTGGCTAATTTTGGTTTTGAATTATTTTTGTAAGTCCAGGGAAGGTTTAAAAAGTGAGTAAATATGATAAAAATATTTGGAATATAGTAAAAGCAACAATTTCGTTTTGCTTTAGAAACTATCCCTACCTGCCAAATATTTGATGTTCGTCCCGTCGTTCAGAAATCAATTAAATTTAAAAGACGTTCAGAAATCAAATTAAATCCAAAAGTGAAGTTTTTTCCATTTTTTTATTTATATATGATTTCTTTTTGTTCCTGTTAAGTTTTGACCACATTTTTTACTAATGTTGAAAAATTCTGCAATTATCGTTCAGCTTTTTTATTTAATGACTCTAAGGCGGTACGAAGTTTGCCGGGTCATTTAGTTTAAAAAAATATAAATAATTTATCATTAATTAGAATCATTTGAAATTTTCTATACGAAATATTTTTTTTTATGCGATAGGAAGGCAAACGAGCAGGCGTGTCACCTGATCGAAAGCAATCAACGCCGCCCGTAAACATAGGCAGTACAGAAGCGTTGGCGGCCTTAAAGGGAAGTGTCATTATGGGAGGGTAGTGGGGGGAGGGGTGTTCGGTCTCCGGAACTCAACCGCTCGCCGGACGAAGCGCGGTAGATAGCTACCACTTAGACGCCGCTTCTCTGCGGGCGAACCGGTCTGTTCATGCTAATATGCCATTCTTGACAAAGTATTCGTCTGCAGAGTGGCTCTGCCACTTATAAATGTGGCTTCTTATCCTATAAAAAATCTGGGCACAGCAAAAACCAATAAGGTTTAATTGGCTCACACGTATCTTATATTCTATTGTAATCTCTATGAAAACGAAACAATATAAGATTTTATTGTATCCGGATACAAAAATAATTTCTGGTATAGCGACAAGGGATAAAGACGCGCGTAGTTAAGTCTGTACGGCTCACTGATTTTATCGACACGCTATATTTATTAAGATAGTTTGACTTTTAATTTATCCCTATCGCTCGCTTTTTATGCGTGATTCTCACTAGGTTGTAGCTACAGATACAGTTTTCATTGACTTTATTCATTTTTGGGCTGAATATATTAAAAAATAATTGGAAAATGCAATGATATATAACTCGAGATGTCATCTGCTATGTTACGGATATTTAACTAATAAGACAATAGTGCCTGCATTTCACATAGAGCGAGTTTCAACACGTCTCGTCTTGTCACCTCCCACGTGACTTACGACCGCAGCGACAAAATACTGTTGACACGTGAGAGGTGACTTACGACTGATAAGGGTTAAAAGTCCTCCAAAGACAATCCTACTAATTTGAAATAATTTATTTAACTTTTTTGGGGTTTATTCTGTGAGTCCACTGTGTGGTTTTGGTATCGATTGTAACCATCACGAGACTATTAAAGTTGACAACACTTTCTTAACATAAGCATTATGAGCTAGGTTAACAAGAAAATATAGAGAGGACAGATGAAAGACGACTAATAAAAGAATTTTACTTTGCGGATATACATGGGAGGATCGGTAGGGAGAGACCAAGGAGAACATACCTTGACCAAATCGTCGATTTTCTCGAGAAAAGCCAGGTCAAAAATACTCTTAACCAGCGAGCTTATATAGAGTGATGATTGTCTATAAAGCAAAGATAGCGTTACAGGATCTTAGCAGATGGAAGTCTGTGGTCTCTGTCTATGTCTACGAGAAACAAGCATGATTTTTTTTTATGGGATAGGAGGGCAAACGAGCAAGCGTGTCGCCTGATGGAAAGCAATCAGCGCTGCCCATGGGCAACCGCGACACGGCAGGAGTCGCGGAAGCGTTGCCGGCCTTTTAGGTAAGTATAAGCTTGTTTTTTTGAAGGTTCCAATGTCGTAACGGTTCCGAAAGACCGCCGAGGGTAGCTGATTCCACAAACTGGTCGTGCGTGGAAAGAAGTTACGAGAGAAACGCACCGTAGTACATCGCCACTCATCCAGGTGGTGAGCATATGCATATGCATATTGGCATATGCCCGACGTGGCGGTCATCATTTAAACGAAATAATTTTTAAAAAATAAAACCTAACTTCTATTCTTGATTAAAGTTATTAAATTTTATTTGTGTGCTTTGTAGTTTTATTATTATTTATGTTTGAAAATCTAATTTTTTCACTGAAAACCGACATGTATATTTATTTATTTTTAAATCGATTTTGATTCGCCTTATAATCGATATTGTCGTTTGACTCTGTCTCTTTTGATGAATTATTAAGAATCAAAACCGCCACGCCTCCGCATCGTCCAGAGAGATAATAACACGCACTTCAAATACGTTTTCTATTTATACAAACAATTGAGAAATACGGTACGCATCACTATCCCTAGAGATGATCATAGTCAGTTTTTTATCGAACGATATAGATGTATCGATCATAAAACATCTAACTGTAATATTTGATGTTACTATCAGTATGTGGCCATTAAATTAGCGAGTAATATTAACAAATGGATTTTTTTAAAACAGAAGGTTAATAACGTTCTTAAATATTAATAGAATTGGTGTTACCAATTTATCTTAATAGATTTGCGTGACTCCATTAATCATCTATAAAATGGTTAACATCACTACTGTTATAGTGGATACAAACTTGCGATCTCAACTCGTAAGTTCGAACCTTATCAATTAAACTATAGTTAACTAGTTGTTATAATAAAGCAAACAACAGTTTACTTGATTGTGTGTCGTGTAAATATATATTATTTTAAACAACTTCAAAAAGGTAACTGATGATAATGATGATCGGATGATGCGATGTCATTGACCGAATTGTGGGTTGGCAGCGTCTGCTGTCTGCTAACTTGATGAAGAAGAAGCTAACTGAAGTGACAATATGTGGTGTCGCGTTTATAGAAAATCATTTAGAGTTATAAAACCAAGGTGCTAGAGATAGAAATAATTTTATTTATTAATTTTAAAAAATCTGCAACTTGAATAATTGAAAATAATGTTATACATGTTTACATAATTTGCTAAATTTTTATTATAATTTTTCTTTTCTATCATTATAACGATAATGACTTTTTAACATTGCGTCCATCCCATGGTTATCTGGAAGAAATCGCTATTAGCGATAAGACCGCCATTTGTATATAAATATTACAACCAATCATTCTATAACTTTGTTTTTGGTGTACAATAAGGAATATATCTATCTTAAGGTTATAGAATTATATTTTCTTGCCATTCGCTAGTTTCGTGGCCCCGTCATCTACACAGTCACAATTGGCGGGGGAGCGGATACAGCGCGCCATTAACTGTAGCAGTTACGATCTATGTTATTTATATACAAACATCATTCTTTATCGTCATCATCGTAACGTAGTAGACACACTTTTACTCGCTCCAATGCCGTCCAACAAACGATACTTTTGGCAGGAACACTTAACATTTGGCCAGGAAATTTACATTCATATATAGTAGTGGTAGAAAGAGATCACAGATCTCCATCCGCTACGATCCCGCACACTTCCTTCCTCGCTTCCTCCACATACATCCATCTTTTCATCCATCCTTCCTCGCACATTCATCGTAGCGAAACGGCTCTCCGTCAGTCGCTTTTCGCCCTCGGGAATCAGGACGTGACGGGTGGCGAACCACTTCACCGTCATTTTTTAACATATAGGTATATTAAGATTTGTCATAGTGAATCCCACGAGCCGCAAGGGAGGATGGAGGTCAGCCCCAGCAGAGCCCCGCACGCTGAAGTAAGGCACTATAGTATCCGAGGGAGCCCGATCCCGGGACAACAAATTTACGGGAAACTTAAACTAAAACTTATCGAAATAACGACCGTCAGCAACACACTCTCCACTTCCCGACCACCATCAACAACACCAAACACACACCACCACTCTTCTACAATTTACACAACACATGTTTCGCCTCAACACAAGGCATCATCAAGTTCTCAACAGTTGTCTAACTTAAGATTATTAATGGAGTCAGGCGTTACTTTGCGGAAATCCATCACTATATGGAAAGTCAAAAGTTTTACTTAGCTAAGATCCGCTTAGCTAAGATACGCTTAAATAATTAAGATTTAGTTTTAGTTCCGCATAAATCGATCGAAGATTCTAGCATTCCCAAACTTTGAAAATGTTCCAGCGATGTGTAGTCTTTTTTGACATCGTTCTGCCTCTTTTCCACGCGCAGCTATTTTCATGTCAATACGTGACAAGAACAGTTAATAGAATTGAATAGAAGTGAATTGTTGTGTGTGTCAATTTATTTTTAAAAGTTGTAATGGGTTGATTTTGAGATTTCATAATGAGGTTTTAATCGCTCCATAAAGAAAATGATTTTTCACATGTAGTACGCAAAAAAAAACATATATTATATATTATTATGTATATTATATATTATATGTATTTAAATTTACATCAATAGTTTTTAGTTCATTTTATTACAACCTTTACCACCTCCCAAGCAATTTGCTCAGTTTCGTCCTCAAATTCACAGGAAGAAAGTGCCCAATGGCAATAAATTCGCCTGTTGTGCACTTTGTATATAAAAAAGTTAAATAAATAAAAAAATCCAATGTTCCTCGCTCAACCTCTCCTCATAATTTTCTCCATAAAGTTGATTAAGCTAAGCACTTAACCCGACGGGATATCATCAAGAGGCGGTTTATGAACACCAACGCGTAAACGCTGCGTAGATAGCGGTAAGTAATCGCAACACGATCGCACACAGTGTGAACACACCTTAATCTGAACCGGTAAATACCTTGAGGCGCTTTCCAACATTAATCAACGTAAAATATATTTTTATATATTCACGCCTATCCCCCGCAGGGGTGGGCAGAGACCACAGAGCTCCATCCGCTACCATTCATCGCAGCGAAACGGCTCTCCATTGGTCTCGCTTCTATCGCTTCTCGCCCTCGTGAGAATCAGGACGTGACGGGTGGCGAACCACGTCGCCGTCATTTTTCAATAAATTAATTTTTTAAATTCGTGTTAGTGAATCTCACGCGCCGCAAGGGAGAATGGAGATCAGCCCCAGCAGAGCCCTGCATGCCGAGGTAAGGCACCATAGTACCCGGGGGAGCCCGATCCCTGGACGGTCGGCACGCTTGCGACTAAGCTCGCCCTTAGCTACGCATCCTTTGGCACGGAAAACCGTGGATGAACCGTGGCGGAAAATAAGGGAAAGGATAGAGAAGAAAGGAAAGGGCAGGAACGGAAATGCGGATTGGGGGGGGGTTACCAGACTCGGAATAAATATTTATAAATCCATATATATATATATATATATATATATATATATATATATATATATATATATATATATATATATATATTTATTCCGATGCGGGTATCGAACCCGCGTCCATTGATTCCGTGGGCGGAGGGTCCCGCCACTGAGCCAATCAGTCGTCCTAGTCAAGAACGGTATAATATTTATATATAATTGTCTGTAGCATGAATGGACCGGCTCGCCCTTGGAAGTACCTAGATCTATCATTTTAATTTTTTTATGGGATAGGAAGGCAAGCGAGCAGACGTGTCACCTGATGGAAAGCAATTATCGCCACCCATAGACTCCCGCAGCTCCATAGGCAGGGCAGAAGCGTTGCCGACCTTTAAGGAAAGTGAAATTATGGGAGTGGGAATGGGAATTGGAGGGCAGCAGGAAGGGGAGGGTGTTGGGCCTCCGGAACTTGGTCGCTCACCGTACGAACGACGGTAAGCTAGCACTCACACGCCGGTTTTCTGCGGAAGTGTGATACTTCCCCGGGCGAGCCGGGCCATTCATGCCGCAGACAAATATTATGCCATTCTTGACAAAGTATTCGTCTGCAGCGTGGCTCTACCACAATTATATCAAAACATTTTCTCAGTTTATTATTACAACAAAACATTAAGCGATTACAACAATATTGTTGAAACGCCTGTAACTCCGCGTATCAACCGCCGTCTGCTACGCGGACAAAGCACAGTTTACTTTGTAATCACGCTCTTTGTAGCGCAGACAATGCACAATGCTACGTTATTAAATTTTCATACGGTAGAAGTTTGCTTTATAACTGTACGTACGTACATAGTACATATCATCACGGCTGTTTCCCCTATGCTTTTTTTATGGCATAGGAAAGCAAACGAGCAGGCGTGTCACCTGATGGAAAGCAACCAACGCCGCCCATAGACATCCGCAACGCCATAGGCAGTGCGGAAGCGTTGCCGACCTTTAAGGAAAGTGAAATTATGGGAGTGGGAATGGGAATTAGAGGGGGAGCAGGAAGGGGAGGGTGATGGGCCTCCGGAACTCAGACCGCTCACCGTACGAAGCGCGTAGCTAAGCTACCACTCAGACGCCGGTTTTCTACGGGAGTGTGGTACTTCCCCGGGCGAGCCGGTCCATTCTTGCTACAGACAAATAATATGCCATTCTTGACGAAGTATTCGTCTGCAGCGTGGCTCTACCACTAGTAAATGGTTAGGCAGAAACCACAGATCTCCATCTGCTACGATCTTGGCACACTTTCTTTGCTTCAGCCACACTCATCACTGTGTTCATATAGGCTCGCCGGTTCAAGCGGTTCAGCAACTTGGTCCAGGTACGTTCTCTTTGGCGACCAATTGGCTCATTGGCGGAGCCCTCCGCCCGCGGAGTCAATCGTCGCGGATTCGATCCCCGCATCGGAATAAATATATGTATGGATTACAAATATTTATTCCGTGTCTGGAAACCCCACCATTCCGCATTGGGCAAGCGTGGCGGAGAGGAAAATGGAGAGGCCTTGTACTCAGCAGTATGACATATATGGGCTGCAAAAAAAATGTTCTCTTTGATCTTCCCCTAACGAACCTTCCACTCACATCCGCAACGTAAATTTACTTTACCAACCGTTTTCCATCCATCCTCTCTATGTGCCCAAACCATCTAAGCATCCATCACGAAAAACTTTGAGTAAAAAATTCGTTAGTTATATGTTTCAATAAATAAAAGGTATCCTACCTGTATTATAAAATCCAATTATTAAAACAATTAAAAAATTGAAGTGTTTTAAATTAAAAAATAAATAATGAATATCGAAATATCAATGCCAATGACCTCACGAGACGACGAAGACATCGATAACTACTACATCCACTTAGCATAAAAGTAATGAGCGATTTTCGCAACTCGGAACATCGATACAACACTCGAAAACTGGAGTAACAAATTTTGTTTGCGACCAATTAAACATGTATTATAATTAATTGGTGTTTTTAAATTATTTTACAAATAACTGTCTAGTAAAAGTTTCACAGGCTATAAGAGTGAAATCTGACTATTATTATATTAATTTGAAAGTGATACAATCACCAATAATCTCCACGGTCTCTTTAGCAATGTGAAGCGTGGCAGTATCTTAATTATAATTCAATAGATAGATAAATATATTCTTTATTGTACACCAAAAACCAAAGTTATACAATTATATTGATTGTAATATTTATATGCTTGGCGAGGAGACGGACTGTCAGTGTCCACGTCTCGGCACCGTAAGAGAGTACGGGCAGGACGCACTGGTTGAAGACTTTTGTCTTCAGACTTTGTGGTATGGGCGACGAGAAGACTTGACGGAATTTCCTGAACGCTGCTCAGCTCAGCTGTATCCTTCTGTCGGCTTCTTTCTCGAAGTTGTCTCCGTCTAATCGCACTATGGCCTAGGTAGACATATTCCAGGACAACTTCGAGAACTTCACCATCGATCGTGGTCGGTTCTGGCTCAATATGTTGGTTTACCATTATTTTAGTTTTATCCAAATTCATATCCAGACCGACCAGTCTGGAGTCGCCCTCGCCAAGCTCAAAGTCGCTCAGAGGGCTATGGAGAGAGCTATGCTCGGGGTTTCTCTGGTGGACAGAATTCGAAATGAAGAAATTCGCCGGAGAAACAGAGTCACCGACATTGCTCTTGAAGTTAGCAGACTGAAGTGGCAATGGGCTGGACACGTTTGTCTGAGAACCGACAATCGTTGGAGTAGACGAGTGCTGGAGTGGAGACCGCGACTCGGCCAACGTAGTGTGGGACGCCTTCCTGCTAGATGGAGCGACGATCTGTGCAAGGCGGCTGGCAGAGACTGGATGCGTATAGCCGAAGATCGGGCTAGGTGGCGCGCCTTGGGTGAGGCCTATGTCCAGCAGTGGACTGCCGCGGGCTGATATTGAATATTTATATACAAATGGCGGTGTTATCGCTAATAGCGATTTCTTCCAGACATCCGTAGGATGGGACACAATGTTAAAAAGATAATTTGATGAAGGTTGGTGATACATTATCGTTATGATGATTGAAAAGAAAGAAAAATATATTATAATAATAAACAAAGATAATAGTCATAAACAAATATATAAGTATATACATACATACACATATATAAATGTATACATCCAAATATAATACATACATATACGTATGTATATATATAATACACACATAAATATAGGTTAACCGTAAATAATAAACGAAAACATTTTTTTTGTGTGTGTTACCGTGTTACAGTTTTTTTATGGGATAGAGGACAAACGGGCAGGCGTGTCCCCTGATGGAAAGCAATCAGCGCCACCCATAGACATCCGCAGCGCCATACGCAGTGCGGAAGCGTTGCCGACCTTTAAGGAAAGTGACATTATGGGAGTGGGAGGGGGAAAAGGAGTGGGAGGGGGACCGAGAGTGGGAGGAGGAAGGGGAGGGTATTGGGCCTCCGGAACTCAGACCGCTCACCGTAGGAAGCGCGGTAGCTAAGCTACCGCTAAGACGTCGGTTTTCTGCGGGAGTGTGGTACTTCCCCGGGCGAGCCGGCCCATTCATGCTACAGACAAATAATATGCCATTCTTGACAAAGTATTCGTCTGCAGCGTGGCTCTACCACTTATAGAAGTGAGACATATATAGGCTGTTAAAGCCTATATATATCCCACTGCTGAGCATGGGCCTCTCCATTTCTGAAAGAACGGACGTTAAACCCACCACGCTTGTCCAATTCGGATTGGTGGGGTTACTAGACTCGGAATAAATATTTGTAATCCATACATATATTTATTCCGACTCGGAAATCGAACCCGCGACCATTGACTCCTCGGGAAGGGGGTCCCGCCACTGAGCCAATCGGTCTTCATCATACATACCTACATATACATATATGTATATACATAAATAAAGATTAACCGTAAATAATAAAAGAATACAAAGATATTCATAAAGATAAATAGTGATTTTTGACAAGCTTTTTGTTAAGTTATTAGTGATTTTGGACTTCGCTTGTAAGTACCTCAAAAATAAAAAAAATATTGTGTTTTCTTTTAAAATTATAAATACTTTAATTTGAATACAAAGTACCACCCTCTACGACATCCACTAACTCGTAGCACAGCGACCCAATTAACGCTAACTGCAGCTCATTACAAGTCGTAACCTTCCGCTGAATACCTTCAGCTTATACCCTTTGCGTTGACCCACCGCTTTACTAAACGTTAAGGGTATTTAATGTGGTAAGGTGTGAAGAACACGCCATAATACTGGCTGTGTTTACACTAACAAAAGGTTTGTGTCCGACGAGTTATTAACTTGATTAAGTTTCGTCTTAGGTGCCATTCATATATTACGTCACACGAATTTCGATATTATTGTACCCTTCCCCCCTCTGTCACAAAGCCTATGACTTCCACCTGCTCTCAAAATCATAATCCCCTAATTTTTGAGCTAAATATTCTATCCGTATATGGACAGTCAAAAGTTTTACTTAGCTAAGATCCGCGACAAGCAAAACAATAACAGAAAATTAATAATGTGTGTCTTTCCGTTGAGTTTAGTGGATTTATTTGGAACTTAAACCAAAAACTTACCGAAAATCGGCCATTAACTCTCCACCCACCAACCACTATACACAACGCCAAACACACACTATCACTTTTCCATCTTGTAAACGACACGTGTTTCGCCCCAACACGAGGCATCTTCAGGTATAGTAGACTCTACGGAAGACAACCGAAAAGTCACTTTTCGGAGAGTTGATGGCCGATTTTCGGTAAGTTTTTGGTTTAAGTTCCAAATAAATCCACTAAACTCAACGGAAAGACATACATTATTAATTTTCTGTTATTGTTTTGCTTGTCGCGGATCTTAGCTAAGTAAAACTTTTGACTGTCCATATAGTGATGGATTTCCGCAAAGTAACGCCTGACTCCATTAATATTCTATCCGTATTAAACGAAATTGTTTTACTTATTAACAAAATAAATTAAAGAGTGTTAGAGTTCGTTCTAGATAAACTCTAAATACAGCCCTTCCAGCCATACCCCATTTCCATCATACAGGTGGAATTGGGCGATGGCTCAGTCAAGACCTTCACTTCAAATTTAAACTTTCGTAAACACTGAGGGTATTTAATTAAGTAAGGTGTGAAGAACACACGCCGTAATACTGGCTGTGTTTACACTAACAAAAGGTTTGTGTCCGTCGAGTTATTAACTTGATTAAGTTTCGTCTTAGGGACCATTCATATATTACGTCACCCGAATTTCGTTATTATTGTACCCTTCCCCTCTCTGTCCTTGTAACACATCCAATATCCATTTGTGCGTGAACGCTGGAGTGGACACCGCAACTTGGCAAACGTAGTGTAGGACCCCCAGCTAGATGGTGCGACGATCTGCGTATGGCGACTGACAAAAACTGGATGCGTAAAGCCGAAGATCGGGCTCGATGGAGCTTCTTAAGAGAAGCCTATGTCCAACAGTGGTGTGCGGCAGGCTGTTGATGATGATGATATTAGCCTATAGATATTTATCCCGAGTCTGGTTTTTTGTATTGATAAAGCCACGCTGCAGACAAATACTTTGTCAAGAATGGCATATTATTTGTTTGTAGCATGAATAGATCGACACGCTCCGGGAAATACCACACTCCCGCAGAAAACCGGCGCGTGAGTGGTAGCTTAGCTACCGCGCTTCATCCGGTGAGCTGTTGAGTTCCGAAGGTCCAACTTCCCACTGGTCTCATATTCATAATCCATATGGCATCGAGGACAAAGACAAGAGGTTAATTAAGTAAAATTGCCTTATACTTTTAAAAACGTAAAGCCACTTTGAAAACATCATAGTGGAGAAGGAGGAGGAAGGAACGAGGAGGTATATATTTTTTTTTTTATATATTCACGCCTATCCCCCGCAGGGGTTGGCAGAGACCACAGAGCTCCATCCGCTGCCATTCATCGCAGCGAAACGGCTCGTCATTGGTCGCTTTTCGCCCTCGTGAGAATCAGGACGTGACGGGTGGCGAACCACGTCGCCGTCATTTTCGACAAATTAGGTATATTAAATTCGTCTTTAGTGAATCCCACGAGCCGCAAGGGAGGATGGAGGTCAGCCCCAGCAGAGCCCTGCATGCTGAGGTAAGGCACCATAGTCCCCGGGGGAGCCCGACCCCGGGACGATCGGCACGTTTACGACTAGGCTCGCCCCTAGCCACGCATCCATTGGCACAGCAGACCGTGGATTGGCGGAGAGGAAGGGAAAGGATAGAGAAGAAAGGAAGGGGCAGGAAAGGAAATGCGGATTGGGGGGGTTACCAGACTCGGAATAAACATTTAAAAATCCATATAAATATTTATTCCGATGCGGGAATCGAACCCGCGACCATTGACTCCGCGGGCGGAGGGCCCCGCCACTGAGCCAATCGGTCGTCGGAGGTATATATGAGTTGTAAAACATTTACGATGTTGACGTAATATGACGACCGATTGGCTCGGTGGCGGGACTCTCCACTCGCGGAGTCAATGGTCGCGGAATCGATTCCCGCATCGGAATAAATATTTATATGGATTTATAAATGTTTATTCCGAGTCTGGTAACCCCCCCATCCGCATTTCCTTTCCTGCCTCTTCCTTTCTTCTCTATCCTTTCCCTTCCTCTCCGCCAATCCACGGTCTGCCGTGCCAATGGATGCGTGGCTAGAGGCGAGCCTAGTCGCAAGCGTGCCAATCGTCCCGGGATCGGGCTCCCCCGGTTACTATGGTGCTTTACCTCAGCATGCAGGGCTCTGCTGGGGCTGACCTCCATCTTCCCTTGCGGCTCGTGGGATTCACTAAGACGAATTTAATATACCTAATTTGTTGAAAATGACGGCGACGTGGTTCGCCACCCGTCACGTCCTGATTCTGACGAGGGCGAAAAGCGACTAACGAAGAGCCGTTTTGCTGCGATGAATGGTAGCGGATGGACCTCTGTAGTCTCTGCCAACCCCTGCAGGGGATAGGCGTGAATATATATAAAAAAAATTTACGATATATATCAAGCGCAGTTGATCCTTCGGGGACTTTCCAAAAGTGGTCGTCGTATGCGAATCGGCAAGGATAACTTATTCAAAACTTTATGGGTATAACGTATAGAAGCGATATTTTATCCCTCATACTGTAATGGCAGTTCCGGAGCCCTAAGTTAGAAGACTCAGCACACATAAATTTCTGAAGCTCATTCATTGAGAAAAATCGAGGTTACAGCTCGCGGATGAAAGCACCACGAGGACAAAACTGTGGAATAAAATCTCTAAGTCATTTGGATAGAAATCAAAATTGATTTCCACCGCGGACTTATGAGTCAGCAGAGGTCAGGTAACTGTAGTTTGTAATTTATGATACGTTCTAAGGTGCTTGAAATGGGTTTAGCTATTGTAGATTCAATCAATGATCAGCCTACGGCAGTCCACTGCTGGACATAGGCCTCCCCCATGAAGCGCCACTTAGCCCGATCTTCGGCTTCACGCATCCAGTTTTTGCCAGCCACCCTGCGCATCAATCCTGTCACCCCGTTTCAGCTTGACGTTGAGTTCTGGGACACTCTGTATAGACAGAAGTTAATTGTATTGTTTTTTATGCAATAAAAAGGCAAACGAGCAGGCGTGTCATGAATGCATGCTGATGGAAAGCAATCAACGCCGCCCATAAACATCCGCAGTGCCATAGGCAGTGCAGAAGCGTTGCCGACCTTTAAAGAATGTGTCATTATAGGAGGGTGTGGGGGGAGGAGTGTTGGATCTCCGGAACTCAACCGCTCACCGGACCAAGCGCGGTAGATAAGGTACCACTCAGACGCCGGTTTTCTGCGGGAGTGTGGTACTTCCCCGGGCGAGCCGGCCCATTCGTATGACAAAGTATTCATTTGTGGTTTGGCTCAACCACTACTTAGTGATAAAGAAATATTCTATCCTATTTCAGAAATATAGAACAACCTTTTCAAACCGGTGCAATAAATTTTATCCGTGATGATTAAAATGACTAAAGTAGTACCGACAGGCGTCCAATAGTGTAATTGCATGACAGATTATCTCGGGTTTTAAGGGACAGTTTTGTTCCAACTAGGGTTGTCGACTTTCAATTTAATAAATTACAATCTTATTTTATTTTATCATGATTTGAAAAAGAGCGTTTTGGTTCCAATGCCTCGCTTCGATCGTTTGGTAATTTCAACCACAAAAGAATACTGCGTCGAATGGTCTGAGTCCCACAGCTCTACGACCTATACAGAATTTTGTACAGCGTTGAAACTGACTTGTTGTTCTTGAGTGATCAGATACAATGTTTTCAGAAATCTGAAAAGTTTTTTTGGCTCTGGTGGTAAGTTTTCATTTTGCGATTTACTACCTTATATTATTCGCTATTTTGGGTCGATATAATAGTGCGAAAGTACGGAACGTATTCAAACAACAAAAAGGTCAAAAAATAAAAAAATAAAGTTTTATTTATTTAAGTATAAAAAAGTGTGAATGAAGTCGAACGTTTTTGGTCCAATGCACCTATCAACAACACCAAACACACACTACCACTTTTCCACATTGCACACGACACGTGTTTCGCCTCAACACGAGGCATCATCAGGCATAATAGACTCTACGGAAAACAACCGTTAAATGACTTAACAGTTGTCTTCAGTAGATGTGAAAAGTTATTGACAGCCGTTTTTTCGATAACATTTAGTTTAAGTTCCCCGTAAATCCACTTCTTCCAGTAGAAAACACATTATTATTTTTCTGTTCTTGTTTGCTTGTCGCGGACCTTAGCTAAGTAAATGTTCTAACTGTAACTACACAGAGTAATGGATTTCTGCAACGTAACGCCTGACTCCATTGATCAGCTAGTGTGATTAAAAAAAATCCCTAGCAATAAAATAATGTCTTTTTCACCTGCTTGCAAATTAAAAATCAGACATATATACATACATACATACATACATACATATCGTCACGCCTGTCTCCCGTAAGCATAGGCAGAGACCACAGATCTCCATCTGCTACGATCTCGGCATACTTCCCTTGCTTCCTCCACACTCATAATTATCCTTATGCAAGCCCGCCGGTTGAGGGTACTCTTGACCTGGCCTTTCTTAAAAAGTTCAGCAATCTGGTCAAGGTACGTTTTTCGTGGTCTTCCTCTTCCGGCCCTTCCATCCACATTCTTATATACGGTAGTGAAAGTTGGGTTTGGCAGAAGAAGCATGAAAGCAGACTGAATGCGGTGGAAATGAGAGCATTAAGAAGTATGTGTGGTGTAACCTTGAATGATAGAATAAGAAATGAAGATATAAGAGAGCAATGTGGAGTAAAAGAAGGTGTTGTGACAAAAGTAGAAAAAGGGATGCTTAGATGGTTTGGACATACAGAGAGGATGGATGAAAGACGACTGGCAAAAGAAATTTACCTTGCGAAAAATCAGACGTCGAAACAAATTGTGTCTTCATCGGGGTTCGTCAAAAAATGTGACGTCACACGGCATGCAGATCGCGACATCCCATTAATGCAAAACCGCATCCACATTACCATACGGTTAATGAGTTGCCCGGGTGCAAAGTTTCACGGAGTGCCTGTGTATATCGGCAACTAGTCGATAAAAAATAATGATGTTTATACACCAAGTAGTTTCGATATACGACCTGAATCGCGATGTGGCCAAGTGTTCACAAGTCTCTAAGCTTAATAGTGGTGGATCGATTTTTTTATGGATTGGAGGGAAAACGAGCAAGCGTGTCGCCTAATGGAAAGCAATCAACGCCGCCCATAGACAAACTCAACACCGCTGGAGTCACGGAAGCGTTGCCGGCCTTTTGGGTATGTGTAGGCTTGTTTTTTGAAGGTGCCAATGTCGTACCGGTTCGGAAAGACTGTTGAAGGTAGCTGGTTTACAAGGTTGGTGCGTGGAAAGAAGTTTCGAGAAAAACGCACCGTAGTAAATCGCCACTGGTCCAGATGGTGCGGATGAAACTTATCTTTACGGCGAGTTGTGCGATTGTGGAATTCGGCGGCGGGAATTATTCCAAACAATTCCTCGGAATATTCCCCATGGTAAAAGCTGTATAAAATGGTGAGAGATGAGTTATCTCTCCACACCGCTAGAGAATCAAGCCAATTATCCAACTCACCAATCGATCGATTCACCAACTGCAGTGTTCCACTTAAATAAGACATCTACGATGTTTAGGTGATTTGGGCACATAGAGAGGGCGGTTGAAAGACGACTGGTAAAAGAAATGTACGTTGTGAAAGTGGATGTAAAGGTCGGTAGGAAAAGACCAAGTAAAACATACCTTGACCAAATTGCCGCAGTTTTTAAGAAAGGCCAGGTCAAAAGTACCCTTAACCGGCGAGCTTGCATGAAGAGAGTAATGGGTGTGGAGGGAGCAAAGAAAATGTGCCGAGAGCGTAGTAGATGGAGGTATGTGGTCTCTTCTTACCCCTAAGGGAATGTTTGTATCTACGGGGAGTCTACGGAGAGCGTCGCGAGTCGTCGGCGATCGCAGGATTTCCGATAGGTTCGGTTGATTATCTGTACTTAGAGATGTATCGTCTCTCTGCGTACTATATCGAATTTATTAAGGCGAATATTCAGATGAATTATTTAATCTCCTTGTAACCGTACAATCCCACCATCGAACTACACGTCACAAGAATAAATTCCATCCCGATCACGTGGATACACTGGACTTATACCCTGGACTTAGGCCTCCCCAAGAAGCGCCTCCTAGCCCGATCTTCGGTTTCTAGCATCGAGTTTCTACCAGCCGCTCTGCGAAGATCGTCGCACCATCTAGCCGGGGGGCGTCCCACACTACGTTTACCGAGACACGGTCTCCACTCCAGCACTCATCTACTCCAATGATTGTCGAATCTCCGACAAACGTGACCAAAAAATACATTTCACTAAAAATCGTCATCTAAGTTTGAATGTCTTATCGTGCATTATAGTCCGAAAAACGCGGTATATTTCTTACACTATCAACTTCCATAAATTTATTATTATAAACAAAAAAAAACATAAAATTCCTTCTTTCTTTTATTTTCTTCTTTCTTTCCTAATAATTGCTAGCCTAATAATAGCTCAAAGTATGTAAGAAAAGAATAGAACGAAATTTTATGTCATATTCATAGTAGCAGGGTCGCATAACACGTTAGTAGGTCTTGGTATTCATTATTCATTTTATATAGGATCATGAACCCCGTATTAAAGGCGGAGCTCTTTGGCTTTACGAGCTATATTTTAAGCTTGCGAGCACTATGTCAGAGCTAAATATTAGGGACAAGTTGGCTTTCATAACGGCTAGACCGTTAAGGCATTTTTCTCCCATCTTGGACAAATGCCCGACTTCCGTAAATGCTCGCCATTGACTCTATTCAGCGGCGCATTACACCGAATTTTAAATTCAACTCTTTATTACACGTACAATACGTATTTGAAGAACAAATTTACAATATGGACAGTCAAAAGTTTTACTTAGCTAAGATCCGCGACAAGGAAAACAATAACAGAAAATTAATAATGTGTGTTTTTCTGCAGGATTAAGTGGATTTATTTGGAACTTAAACCAAAAACTTACCGTAAATCGGCCATCAATTCTCCACCCACCAACCACTATACACAACACCAAACATATATCACCACTTTTCCATCTTGTAAACGACACGTGTTTCGCCCCAACACGAGGCATCTTCAGGTATAGTAGACTACGGAAGACAACCGAAAAGTCTTTTCGGTTGTCTTCGAAACACGTGTCTTCGGGCGAAACACGTGTCGTTTATGAGATGGAAAAGTGGTGATGTGTGTTTGGTGTTGTGTATAGTGGTTGGTGGGTGGAGAATTGATCGCCGATTATCGGTAAGTTTTTGGTTTAAGTTCTAAATAAATCCACTTAATCCAGCAGAAAAACACACATAATTAATTTTCTATTATTGTTTTGCTTGTCGCGGATATTAGCTAAGTAAAACTTTTGACTGTCCATATAGTGATGGATTTCCGCAAGGTAACGCCTGACTCCATTAATAACAAATTAACAAGCCAACATATTATATTTCTAAAAGGTAAACAAAGGTTCTGCAATTATGCTTTTTATGGGATAAGAGGTCAAACGAGCAAGCGTATCGCTTAGCTACCGCGCTTCGTACGCCTGAGTTCCGGAAGCACAACACCCTCCCCTTCCCCCTCATCCCTCCCACTCCCATAATGACACTTTCATTAAATGTCGGCTTCCGCACTGCCTATGGCGCTGCAGATGTGTCTATGGACGGCGTTGATTGCTTTCCATCAGGTGACACGCCTGCTCGTTTGCCTTTCTATCCCATAAAAAAAAACTATTTACGCTGCCCATAAACATCCAGTGTGTCAAATTCACATTGGACAAGCGTGGTGGGTTAGCGTCCGTACCTCCAGAAATATTCCCACGCAAAATCCACCTGTCGCCGCCTGGCTCACGCGAGGAGGGCCAGTGACGGAACCTACATAGGAATAGATTCAGCCATATCTCGACTTCGTGAAGTCGTTAAAGGACGTCCAAAAGCCGCTGGGAATAACGGCATTTAGAAATTTATCTACAACCATATGTAGCAAAGAAATAGTTAAATAGAAAATAGCTGCAACATAAAATTAAAAGGAAACAAAAGCTATAGACAAGTGAGACGTCGCTCGCTGATTTTCCGTCCGTGCCGGATGGTTGCCATTAATGCATTTCCGGTTACCTTACTCTAGAAGTTCTTCTCATTTTAATCATTATTTGAATACATTGAAAGACAGTTGCGCTTTCGCTCAGCGACTAGCTTCTACCTAAATCTAATTGATTCTTTAGAAACTTTGTACACATTAAGTTCCTGTAACAACATTATTTATTTTAATAATAATTATATTTTATTATTAAATAAATAAGTAGTGTTTATAAATATAATTATTTAATACCAAATTCACAGCATATTATATATATATATATATATATATATATATATATATATATATATATATATATATATATTCTTTATTGTATATTATATATATTCTATTTCACTTCACTTCTACGTCTTAATTTAATTATATTGCCAGCAAAATTAAACAATTAACTTATTTAATAAAGCAGATTCACTGCTATTACTTGGCAGGAAAAGCCTCCATATCGATTTCGATTCATGAAAAACCCTTTTTAACTTTTCATATAGTAATATAAGAAAACTGCTACAAGATGTGCGCGGGTGACACACGGAAATTAAATTTCACGGTACCGTTTAAAAGTGACTACTGGCAATACCGACGAAATTCAATAAAGCCCTTCACAAATAGATTTAGAAGACATCTTATTACGTTACTTTTGAAATATATCGGGTTTAGCATCTTTATTACTTATACCATGGACAGTGATCACCATCTAGATGGTGTTCCAATACGGTGCGTTTTACCCGAAAATTCGGGAAGAAACAGCTATAGTTGCCTATACGCACCTGTTTTGACAAGATGGCGCTAAGCCTGACACTATTAGAGTGACAATGGAGCTTCTCCGTAAGCACCGAAACGGCTTATCAATTACTTCCCTAACAAATTAATAAGCCGTTTCGGTTATATCCTCTGGGCACCCAGGTCATCGGATGTCACCCCTATACACTTTTTTCTGTAAGGTACCCACAGAAAAATGTTCAAAAGTAAAGTCTATAAAACAAATCCGACGACCATCTGAGCGCTAAAAGAAAAAGGCATTCCAACGTCATTACTTCAGCGAGTGGCAAAAAATACTAAGTAAAGACTTAGCGGTCAACATTTGAACGAAATAATTTTAAAAATATTTCGTTCGAATGTTGACCGCTTTTACGCATAAGAGCGTATTGCTCTTAGGCGTAAAAGTAATTGAATTTTTTTCTTCTTTTCTTTGATGGCAACCAGTTACAACTATTATGCCAGTGTCAAGTTACATATGTCAACGTCAAATCTCTTGAAATAAAACTATTCAATTTATCACGTTACATCTTGATAAAATGGTGGCTATTCTACCAAAACCTTCTATGGACTTTTTCATTCAACTTAAAAAGTCACGATATTTATTTCATGAGCATTTATTTCATATCACTTATACGCCTTAATCGAACTATACTGTATAATACACAACCACAAATAAACAATATAACTGATAAAAATATAATATTATGATAATGAAATAAAAACTCAACGTCACTGATGTATGTTGACGGGAAGTTTCAACTATTATGATATTCTTATCGTAAATAAAACTAATTAGGCGAGTGATTATGTCGTTACCCGTTGTTGAAAATTAGATATTATTTTACTGAATTCTTTTTGCTTACATAGTTATGACTATGTGCCATAAAAAAAAAAACATGAGTTAATTTTATTAAAACATTTTTGTACTATTTCTGCTAATCAGCACCTAAAATAAATGTAATGCCATTCTCAGTTACTGACGTTCATAATTCATGCACGCGGATACGTAATGTGAGAGGTCATTTGCGGCGTCCATCTTGTACAATTTTGGCGCGTCTTGTCACTGACAGATTGGGTGCGTTTTGATTTACGGAATTAGCTTGCACCATTATGAGTCTGAAAACTTTATAAACTTCCTTGGTAGTATTCTTATCAGGAATAAAGTTGGCATCCTATCGGTACTATGATTTACTTTTTACATTTTATTTGTAGTGGCGGGAAAAAGATGGATAGAATTTGTAGTAAAGAGTATGTTGTCTGTGGTGAGGCGTGGCCCCGACATGACAGTTTGTGAACAAGTGTATTTTAATAAATTTATATGAAACATATATGGATTGTGATCATTAAAATATTACATGGCGCAGTCGGAAATAAAAGTTTTGAAGAACTTACGCAGGAATTAAAGAAAATAAAGAATTGGACCTTAAGTGTCAAAAAATTTAATTTGTGTATTATATGGAATTCGAAGAGTCAAAAGAAGAAATTAAGATGGCAAACATTGATTATAAATTACTGGCTCCACTTATTTTAAATTCTGCCGAAGACCTAATACTAAAATTGGAACAGATTTAAACAAGAATTTAAAATATTACAGAATTAGCAACAATTTGTGGACAAAATAAATTACACGAATTATTCAATGTTCATGGAAGATAAATAAAGACTTAATTTATGTATTTATTTTATTTTTACAATGACACATTAATTACTAAATACTTACAGGCAACATATTATAAAGTTGTACAACCACATTTTAAGGAGAACATTGTCACATACACATAGTAAATATATACTGTCGGTAAATGAACGAGCCCTGAAGCACCAACTTATGACAGTACACCCACCCTAATTGAGACACGCACGAAACACCTATAGGCCGACGATGAACAAAGACATACCGTCATCACTCCTGGGATTTGCGGTCGCCTTCCTGGCATTCACCTTGCAAATGTAACAATTAAAGAAAATCCTTTGGAAAAAGTTTACATCCAGCAATAAAAGATTAAAGTTTTGTTGATGACAACTATTATACATAAACAGATAACAAACAAAAGTAATGACTTTATCTACGAAATCAACATAACAATAATATATTTTTTTAATACTTTATTGTACACAAAACAGGAAATACAAGAATTCATAAGGAAAGAAAATGTACAAGTGCGAGCTTAACTCAAAATTGAGTTTTCTTCCAGCTTCTTTAGTAAGTACCCAAAATAAACCAGTCACAACTTTCACAGTACAACGATTCAGACGAAAATATTTATATAACCTCAAAACTTTAGACCTAGTTATAATTTTGATTTTAAGTAGACTAAAACAAACCCAAAAGAAATGTTTAAAAACAAAATCAAGCGATACCACAAATGACTTTTTTCACCAATTACATTCAACCAAAATTATTTATGACAAATAAACATAAAACAAATTATATAATAATGTAAAGGATTCGATTTCCAATCAATACTTCATAACATACTTTAGCGAATACACAAATCAGGAAATCCTCAACGCGGCCTTCGAAGATCACCGCTTATATGGCTTCTTGTGCACAGAGTACAGCATGTAACCAACATAGACTGTTACAATGTAACTATTTATTAAAACGTTTCTATAATGGTAGAGCCACGCTGCAGACGAATACTTTGTCAAGAATGGCATAATATTTGTCTGTAATATAAATGGGCCGGCTCGCCCGGGGAAGTACCACACTCCCGCAGAAAACCGGCGTCTGGGTGGTAGATTAGCTACCGCGCTCTGTACGGTGAGCGGCTGAGTTCCGGAGGCCCAACACCTTTCCCCCTCCCACTCTCATAATGAAAATTTCCTATGGGCGGCGTTGATTGCTTTCCATCAGGTGACACGCCTGCTCGTTTGACTACCTATAAAAAAGTACTGTAATTCATTTAATATTTAAATACAAGATATACACACATAATAGACACTCACAGTGCCACGGGCACAGCAGAAGCGTTGCCGACCTTTAGGAAAGTGTATGCTTGTTTTTTGAAGCTTCCAATGTCGGTTCAGAAACACCGCTAGAGGTAGCTGGCTCCATAAAGAAGTGGTGCGTGGCACTGTACTGGATCGCCACTCATCCTCTCATCATCATCATTTTCCTTATGACGAGTTGTGCCGTAATGGAATTCAGCGGCCGAGATTATTCGGAACAAGGCGCAAGCACTCCCCATTGCAATATCGATAGAAGATGCATTTCTCAAGAATCTAGCCATTCGGTGATATCCTGGTCATCGACAATATAAACAGCTCGACGTTGTTTACATTAATAGGAAGACGTTAACATTGGCATAATATGTAGTATACCTATTTGTCATTAAATAAAAAGAATATGACAAAAACATTTCATCGTTATTTGTGAAAAGAAAAATTCAAGATGCAAGACTATTTTTGCATGAACTAAATATTTAAAT
>JASFAT010000940.1:0-40952 GCA_031353405.1 Baronia brevicornis | reverse complement strand
TATCTCCATTCAATAAAAAGTCACCATTCGTTCCCATTCAAAAAATGTGAAACTTAACAACATTTTGTGCTACTTAGCTTTGGTAAATATTCTACTGTCCACGAAATTACAACGTTACGTCTAGCTACAAACAGTTTAAAGCGTTGTTTAGCGTTGAGCGTAAAATTATAAAAATCATCATTTATAAGGATTTTTTTCTCATAATGCTATATATATTGTTCTATAAAGAAGAGAAATATTTCAATATTACGTAAAAGAATTCATCTTAGTCAGTTGTATATGAAAATGTTATTGTGAATTCGAGCTATTTCTATCATTATAATTAGCAAGTTTTCGACGGTGAAGGAATTAGCTCCTCACATTGCGATAATGCGGTCGTATTTCCCTCGTTCGTCTATTACTGTCTGTCGCTCCATATTTAGTTACTCAATTGTTACTTGTTTTTTATTTTCATTGTATAGAAATGTTATGTAGTTAAAAATAAATATTGCATCTAAAAATAAATAAATATAATATGATCATGTAAAATTATTTTTTTTAAAGTTGATTTATTATACTTTTCTTTATTTTGTACAAAATATTACGTATTCTTTATCATCATCTGGATATTGGTGTCTTTCAAAATTGAGAGGTGATGTCTTAATCCCCACACTAGGGTGAATTGAAGCTTTATTCTCCGGTAGTTGTCGTTGGTATTTGCTCCCATAGTTGCCTCGGACGGTCACCACTTTGATAACCACCAACGTAATAAGAAGATACATAAACACAATTTGACGTTGCACGGTTTAAGCACGAAAATATGAGTAAATATTTTTTTGATAAATCAATCTAGTATAATAGCCGAATGCATTTCCTCTGACATTAGGAATTGTTTCATTTAAAATCAATTCGATTGTTCAACATTTATTTTTTCAGTATAACAATAAAATATATAATAATAAAAATCAAATACAGTTTCGTTTTCCATGCCGAACCTTTATGGTTTTTAATGAGAAATATTTTTTTTTAACATCAAGTTTATAAACTTTTCAATTTATTTATTATTTTTTATAGCCCATTTACGTCCCGTTCACCCCGTATAATAGGAAATAATAATAAATAGGAAGGAATAAATAGGAAGTCCCGTGCCCGGTGCACGGGACTTCCTATTTTTGGGGGATTGTATAAAGACATACATATACATGTTTATGACGTTGCAGGTATCAAACCTACGACCATTAACTTTGAAATCGGTACCATCGTCAGTAAGCCATAGGTCGCAAATTTATCTGTTATATTTTATTCAATAACGCGAACGGAAACGTATTTTTTCCGTAAATGTTTTGGTTATTATTTATAAGGTTATTATATAATTATACAATGAATCAATAATAAATTTGAAGTATATTTTGAAATGTGTCTACATTTTATCATGATTTGAATTTTTATCTTATAATCTGCCAAATATTGTATGCCTAAGACTGGAACTAAGCGAAAGATGATCATGAGAAGAGTGAAATAGTATGGTCTGCAATCCAGTTATAAATTGCTTTATTTGTAAGAAATATTGCTCGACCCCCATCACTCACTCTCCAAAATGTATTCAAATTGATCGATGTTGAACAAGTGAGTAGACCTCTCATATAGCTCCATAAACCAACAATACATCATCATAAATCAAGTAAGCGTGTGTCTAGATATTTGTTCTCGAGACATCCGGTCTGGTCTGGCGTGTCTTTAAATTGGATAGTGCTTGCGGCCGCACACATCTCATAAATAGCTTGATATATTGACTAAAATTTGTATTATATTACAGGAAAGCGAACAGTCTCAAGTATTTTAAATATTTGAAATCGTACTGTAGAGAAATACTCGTAGAAGTTATAAATTCTCTTTCTTTTGCTAACAAACGCAGAGAAGTATTCTTATGATAATATTATATAAGATGGAAATCATTAATTCTTATTTATTATTTGCACAAGTTTTCGCGATATCAGTAAAAAGAGTCACTTTGTCCTATCTCCCCGTTTTGAAGACACATCCCTTGATACTAAGCCATGTTCGAGTGATGTTTAGATTCGCGGTCACCTGAAGGATAAGGCCAAACTGGGCTCTAAGAAGCTAGGTGTATTCGGTAAAGCGACCACTATATAACGTCGACTCAATGCATCCAACTTTATACGGCGCAAGTCAGGCCGCACATGAAATACTTTCTCAGAATCTCATCTCTTGGGCTAAGCATCTCAGTATCAGCTTCTTCTTTTTGACCGTATACATCGTTGGTCGTTTTGTATTGTCGATGACTAAGATCTCACCGTGCGGCTAGATTCTTTAGAACTGCGGAGGGTTATTTCATCTCTCAGATCATATCGATTTTATCGATTTTACTATGGGGAATGAGTGCTCCGAGGAATTGTTCGGGATAATTCCGGCAACTGAATTCCACTACCGCACAACTCGCCACAAGGAAAACGCCTGCTTATTTGCCTTCTGATATCATAGAAAATAATTATACAATATAATTATTTTTCTTGAAAATGAATAAGTTGACATGTGTGTCGATGTCAAGGGTCGTTCAGTTCCAGAGGGTACAGTTAAATTAGCTTCCAAAAAACTTGATGCAGTGCAACTTCACGCTCGCCTACCGTCTCCAACATAAGTGCGACGACATATAGAGTAATGCTTTCATCTCTAGGCTGGGAATTCTAAGTAATAGCTCCTTCTATTTGACTGCATTCAATGAAGAGCGTCCCGAATCTTCGTCTACCGCAGGATTTCCGATAGGCTCGATCTCTAGTCTATTATCTGTACGCAAAGATGTATCATATCTTTGCGTACTGTATCGAATGTTGTGAGGAGTTGTTTAATTTCCTTCCAGCCGCACAGTTCCTATGCGCCTATGGGACTACGCGTCACAAAAATTGGTTTCATTTCCATCACATGGATGGCTGGCAGTCCACAAACGTTTTAGTTTTATTTTAGTTCTTTCAGCAGGTATATGAGTATGTTGTTAGTAGCTTTTTGACTGCCCATATACTCGTGTGTCCTAATGCTGGACACAGTGTTCCTATTTATGGAAGAATACATATTCATCACCCTCCAAACTTTTGAAAGGTGGATTTGGGGGAGTACTCAAGCTTTAAATAAATACATACATATAGGACCTCGAATGCGGTAGCTTGACCACTAAGTCAGTTAGGTCGTCAAGTTGTAATTTAATATACATGTATTACTGTAGTGAAATTAAAATTTCATAAAACAAAAGTCCAAACAATCTCTCTGTCAGCCCTTTTTTCAAAAACGATGAACTATTATTAACGCGTTTAAAAATAAACACGAAGAAAATATATTTTAATAAATGTCTAAAAACGTAATATCTTAAAAGGCAACGAAAGAGAAATACCAAGCATCATTTTTCGCGTAGAATTTTTAATTAAAAGTTAATTGATTATTTCTTATAAAAACAATTCTCGAGCGATGTAATTAAAATTTCGAACCAGTTGTTAGTGAACATTCCTTAATGCCATCATTACATTTCTTAAAGATTTTTATGGAAACGTACGATGCGCAGATTCGCCAGCCTATTTGTAGATGAAAGCATTACTCTATATGTCACGTCGCACTTATGTTGGAGACGGTAGGCGAGCGTGAAGTTGCACTGCATCAAGTTTTTTGGAAGCTAATTTAACTGTACCCTCTGGAACTGAACGACCCTTGACATCGACACACATGTCAACTTATTCATTTTCAAGAAAAATAATTATATTGTATAATTATTTTCTATGATATCAGAAGGCAAATAAGCAGGCGTTTTCCTTGTGGCGAGTTGTGCGGTAGTGGAATTCAGTTGCCGGAATTATCCCGAACAATTCCTCGGAGCACTCATTCCCCATAGTAAAATCGATAAAATCGATATGATCTGAGAGATGAAATAACCCTCCGCAGTTCTAAAGAATCTAGCCGCACGGTGAGATCTTAGTCATCGACAATACAAAACGACCAACGATGTATACGGTCAAAAAGAAGAAGCTGATACTGAGATGCTTAGCCCAAGAGATGAGATTCTGAGAAAGTATTTCATGTGCGGCCTGACTTGCGCCGTATAAAGTTGGATGCATTGAGTCGACGTTATATAGTGGTCGCTTTACCGAATACACCTAGCTTCTTAGAGCCCAGTTTGGCCTTATCCTTCAGGTGACCGCGAATCTAAACATCACTCGAACATGGCTTAGTATCAAGGGATGTGTCTTCAAAACGGGGAGATAGGACAAAGTGACTCTTTTTACTGATATCGCGAAAACTTGTGCAAATAATAAATAAGAATTAATGATTTCCATCTTATATAATATTATCATAAGAATACTTCTCTGCGTTTGTTAGCAAAAGAAAGAGAATTTATAACTTCTACGAGTATTTCTCTACAGTACGATTTCAAATATTTAAAATACTTGAGACTGTTCGCTTTCCTGTAATATAATACAAATTTTAGTCAATATATCAAGCTATTTATGAGATGTGTGCGGCCGCAAGCACTATCCAATTTAAAGACACGCCAGACCAGACCGGATGTCTCGAGAACAAATATCTAGACACACGCTTACTTGATTTATGATGATGTATTGTTGGTTTATGGAGCTATATGAGAGGTCTACTCACTTGTTCAACATCGATCAATTTGAATACATTTTGGAGAGTGAGTGATGGGGGTCGAGCAATATTTCTTACAAATAAAGCAATTTATAACTGGATTGCAGACCATACTATTTCACTCTTCTCATGATCATCTTTCGCTTAGTTCCAGTCTTAGGCATACAATATTTGGCAGATTATAAGATAAAAATTCAAATCATGATAAAATGTAGACACATTTCAAAATATACTTCAAATTTATTATTGATTCATTGTATAATTATATAATAACCTTATAAATAATAACCAAAACATTTACGGAAAAAATACGTTTCCGTTCGCGTTATTGAATAAAATATAACAGATAAATTTGCGACCTATGGCTTACTGACGATGGTACCGATTTCAAAGTTAATGGTCGTAGGTTTGATACCTGCAACGTCATAAACATGTATATGTATGTCTTTATACAATCCCCCAAAAATAGGAAGTCCCGTGCACCGGGCACGGGACTTCCTATTTATTCCTTCCTATTTATTATTATTTCCTATTATACGGGGTGAACGGGACGTAAATGGGCTATAAAAAATAATAAATAAATTGAAAAGTTTATAAACTTGATGTTAAAAAAAAATATTTCTCATTAAAAACCATAAAGGTTCGGCATGGAAAACGAAACTGTATTTGATTTTTATTATTATATATTTTATTGTTATACTGAAAAAATAAATGTTGAACAATCGAATTGATTTTAAATGAAACAATTCCTAATGTCAGAGGAAATGCATTCGGCTATTATACTAGATTGATTTATCAAAAAAATATTTACTCATATTTTCGTGCTTAAACCGTGCAACGTCAAATTGTGTTTATGTATCTTCTTATTACGTTGGTGGTTATCAAAGTGGTGACCGTCCGAGGCAACTATGGGAGCAAATACCAACGACAACTACCGGAGAATAAAGCTTCAATTCACCCTAGTGTGGGGATTAAGACATCACCTCTCAATTTTGAAAGACACCAATATCCAGATGATGATAAAGAATACGTAATATTTTGTACAAAATAAAGAAAAGTATAATAAATCAACTTTAAAAAAAATAATTTTACATGATCATATTATATTTATTTATTTTTAGATGCAATATTTATTTTTAACTACATAACATTTCTATACAATGAAAATAAAAAACAAGTAACAATTGAGTAACTAAATATGGAGCGACAGACAGTAATAGACGAACGAGGGAAATACGACCGCATTATCGCAATGTGAGGAGCTAATTCCTTCACCGTCGAAAACTTGCTAATTATAATGATAGAAATAGCTCGAATTCACAATAACATTTTCATATACAACTGACTAAGATGAATTCTTTTACGTAATATTGAAATATTTCTCTTCTTTATAGAACAATATATATAGCATTATGAGAAAAAAATCCTTATAAATGATGATTTTTATAATTTTACGCTCAACGCTAAACAACGCTTTAAACTGTTTGTAGCTAGACGTAACGTTGTAATTTCGTGGACAGTAGAATATTTACCAAAGCTAAGTAGCACAAAATGTTGTTAAGTTTCACATTTTTTGAATGGGAACGAATGGTGACTTTTTATTGAATGGAGATATTTTTAACTATTTTACCATAGCATAAAAATCTTACGAGGTACATACATATATTATATTCAAATTAATTAAAATAGTTTCAAGAACGTTGTAGGTTATTTGAAAAAATTACATTATTTTTCTTTTTATCCTGAGATAGCAAATAACTTCAAACAATAGTTTTCATAATAAAACTTTTAAAAAATAATATTAAGTTTTTATTAGATTTAAAATCCCCATAACCCTAACGAGATCGCAAATTACTTTTATCACTTAGGTAGACGTTACTGCTCGTATACAGGTTTTTGCTCCTAGAGTCACTTCATACGACACCCACATTAAGAAATTAGGTGGCCTTATTTACTGCCAATAACCAAGCAACATATTTTACATCTTAATAAAAAAACGAAGACAATAATATAAACATAAAATATAAAAATATATTTATTATTAAAATAATTATAATTTAAACTAAAATAGATAAAAAGCATACTATTTTCAAAAAATGTGAAATAAACTTATTTAAAAAGTAATTAAAGCCCTTTGTATCGTTTAATTTTTTCGTTTTGAGGCTTCTTGGGCCCAACTAAAAGAGACGATGGCATTTGGCGACCCTCATTGAAATCAGTAAATGGCAGGTAGTAGCGCAAAACAGGACACAGAGGTCAAGATCCATTTTGGGTCTCTGCGCCAAAAAAGTTTAATATCTTCGCATCGTAGAAGTATAGTCAGGATACTTACTGTTGAGTGAAAGAGTTTGTACCTTTAGATCACGTGGAACGACTTTTTTATATATTTTTTCTCTACTCTAACATGAGCTATGTTTCCTCATCAAACGGCACACAGAAAAACTTCATCGAAAATATTACATTTGCGTCGCTTGATACTCTCAGCTTCCAGCCACCTCTGCCCCCAGCACACATAGAGCTCACATAACACATAGAGAGAAAGGTGCTAGTGTATAAACACAAAGTGGTAGTTCATTTACACATAGTTTAACTTCATTAACACTACTCAAAACGAGAGACAATCCATTGAGCCTTTTTCGATATTAGCGAGATAAACCGTTAGACTCTAAAACAGAATATTTGCGGTAATGTTCTCCGAATGAGCCCATTTATTTATGCTGCCAACATGTCAAGGAAAAAGCCTTTAAAACTGATTCACTAATTCAGGAACATTAATTATTAGATTAAAGTTTTAAATTTCTCTTAATGTGCCGCATGTTTTGGATGCCAGTGATTACCTCGATGTTGATAAATCACTTTCCGTTTCATAAATTGTGGCAACAGGGGTAAGTGGCAGTAAAAAATTGCACTCGCTTTGTCGAACCAAGGGGTGCTAATGTTACAAGTTAAATTTATCTTATGCAACATTTAACATGTGTATTAAACTTTTTTGAATTTAATCCAAAAGCAAAAAATATATGTACTATATAATATTTTATATAATATATATTATTGAAATAATCATTATTTTATTTATGTTCAATGACCAATTTTTTATTTTGTTTTATGAGAAAATTATTTAATTCATCATCAGCCTAAGGCAGTCCACTGCTGAACATAGGCCTCTTCCAACGCTCGCCGCCTGGCCTAATCTTCGGCTCCACGCATCCAGTCTCTAACAGTTACCATGTCAACTGTCAACAAATCGTCACTTCATCAAGCCGGGGGGGACATCTCGTACTACAATACTTTTGCCAAGACGTCGTTTTCATATGGTGCCATATACATATTTATTATTTAATATATGTACACATGGTGTATTTACCGCCAATATACTTGAAATTATTATTAATATCTTATTTGGCAATACAATCCAGATGTTTTCACCGCATCCGCACCGCAGATGGAAATCTGTGGTCTCTGCTTACACCTACGAGAAACAGGCGTGTCGATATGTATGTATGTATATTTTCACGAACAGGTTTTAGTAGTTGGATTAAAATAACAATCATCCGTCTTTAATGTAACATTAAGTAATATAATTCGCCGCAAAAATTTACGATTCGCTTCCAATCTGTCGGTCACATTCAACTCTTTCGATACCAACGTCGCATATTTCTGACGAACTATTTATCAACACATTTAACAAATTACCTATAGCCCGGTGTCATATATTTGTGTCGGTATATTAAGTTGCTCATTTCGCTTATTTGGAATTTTATAAATACATTTCGCAAAACTTAATAATAATTAGTATTATTATTAAGTTTTGCGAAATTTAAATAATAAAACGTTTGGAATACAGTGGCGGTTTTTATTCTGAAGTCCTGGTATCGAAAGGGTTAAAAAACGTAAGTATGTAAATATTCATATTTTCTTAAATAAAATAATATATTTCTAATCAAAACATATTTAGTTTTGAATCTAACATGAAACAACAAAGATTTTTGGGACTGAATTTACCTTTATCTATATCTAACCATTAATTAACTTTTGACGAGCCTAATATAAAACTGCATATTTTAACATTTCTGTAATAAATTTATTTATCAATAAGAGTTCCTTCTCTTTATTTTTATAATCTTAATCTGTATTTATTTTTCACGCAAATAATCACAATAAGTACTGCGTCGATTAAAGCTATAATCATTTTATCACTGCTATTAACGGGTACAATAACGTAATCTTAATAATCACACTTGTTCTGGTATCCAATTAAAAAATGTTTTCATTTCATTGGATGTGACGATCATAATTTAGAAATAAATTATATTTTTACAAGCGAAATTAAATAAATAATCCCTAAGAAAATTGCTAGTCTAAGCCTCAATCCAATTTCTTATTTCAATGCAACAACCAAAATGGAAATTAAATTGTAGAGCGAAAATTGGTCTTCAATGTTGAATGACACCGTCTTCGATGGTTGCCTCAAATTAGATTACTTTATCCTTGCTCCGATTTAATTAATATTTGAATGCTGACTTATAACTCGCATTACGGTTATGAAGGTATGTGTCATTTAATGGATTTGAGGGCTTTATAATAATTATACGACGAATTTAATATAACGAATTCGATAATCCTATTTGGGGTTTTTATCAACAAAATACGTTCAATCATTCAAATGTACATACTCCCCTGTCACTAAAGTCATAAATTGTTCGAGTACATCAGCGTATTAATTTTCGAAACTGTATATACAAATTGCTCAGTGACGGGGAACTCCGCCCGCGGAGTCAATGGTCGCGGGTTCGATCCCGCATCGGAATAAATATATGTATGGATTTACAAATATTTATTTCGAGTCTGGTAACCCCACCAATCCGCATTGGACATGCGTGGTGGGTTAACGTCCGTTCCTCCAGAAATGGAGAGGCCCGTGCTCAGCAGTTTATTTAGATAAAGTTTTATTATAAAAATATAGAAACGGTAACTTATATTCTGGTTCATAAACACGCGATGCTACGTTTCTAATTGATTTTTATGTATCGGAACTACCGTTTGGGTTAAATTGATCAAATAATTTCAAAAAATTAGGTTAACAAAAATAATTTCTTATTACACTAAGAAAAAGCTTATTTCGAAAACAGACAAGTTCATATATAAATTCATCAGTAACATCTAGTTCAATAAATATAAGGATGTCTATTTTATATTGAGTTAAATAATTAGTTATACATATGTAAATGCTGGGTGGGACTAAGTAAAGTGGAGAGGGAATCTTTCCCTAAGACCCTATGAGGTCGTTCCCTTATCCGAATTATGTCTCTACGATGCCTGAATACTAACACGAAGAAAAACTCCAAGTCATAGGTTGACATAAACGTAACAGTTTGTAAAAATAAACTAGCTTTTCACAAAAAAAATGTACTTTACAATAAATCATATTTATGTTTTTAGCATTTAAACAAACGATGGCTTCTTTTTTGTATTGATTTTTGACATTTTTAAAACTTAATTTTTTAAACTTAATAAACATATTTCATTCTTATAAGTCAATAACTCCACTATTTATTTGCTAAATAATTACTGAAAATCTTACTTAACTATATATTATACGTTATATTAATATAGTTTACTGTAAAGTTATAATTCTCTCATTTATCTTTTAGGCCAGCCCCTAATACGCTTGCTGAATCGGTACAAAATCTACAAATATTTCATTTGCAGATATATTGTAAGGGTTTTTTGTATTAATAATACGTTTAATCAATAAAACTATATGGTATATTAAGTCTAAAGATTGTGAAAAATGATCTTTTCAATTTACAGTAGTTATCCTACCATTGTACCAAAGTTATTTCAATTTGAGTTTATCGTGTATCCTATATGAAAGTTATCGTAAAAGTTTTCAGCTTCTTGCAATTCTGTGCACGCTATTTGGATTGTAATATTTGATTTTCTCCCAGTCTATTCCACTACGTTAATATTTCATACTTTGGATAACCATTGACATATTTATTTCCTGTATTCCTATAGTTCCTATAGTATTTGAAAAATATTAGGTATAATAAATGTATGTTCTAAATTGTTAAAAGTAATACATTGGATGGTGTTTTATACAATAGCTTAGAACATCATCCGTCATAGTAAATTGTATGTAAAATTGATGGATAGGTACATATATTCATTATTGTTACGTATCTCTTGTAAGTACGATATTGGATTTGCAGTCTCCTTGCCAAATTTTCCTTTAATAGCTGTTATCTGTACCTGAATGTATGGCTACAGTATCTCCACATAAGGCTAAATGATTATACAATATGCCAGCCAAAACATTTTAACACATTTTTTTTAACTTAGGAACACATCATTATCTCTTTTTTTGCAAAGCTTATGTATGTATGTTTTTATCATTCTGTTCACGATGAAAAATATAAAATATATGTAATAAGTATATTACATGTGAAAAAAGTATAAATTCAACATAGCCATCTGTAGCATAGTCGTTAATGCCCTCTTCAATACCAGAACACGTCGAGATATCTGATATTCGGTCAATGCATTAGCAAGTATAAGCCATCGGCCCGCCGATTTATCTTGTTTATTTTCACATTAATGAATAAGTAGACAGGACGGAATAATTTATCTCATAATATCATTATTAACACATAAATAAACGCTATTTTTAATTATATCGATATATATATTTATATTGGCGACCAATTGCCTCAGTGGCGAAGCTAACGCTATGGGAGTCAATGGTCGCGAGTTTGATTCCCGCGTCGGTATAAATATATGTAGGGCCTACAGCTATTTATTTCGAGTATGGAGTCAGTGGCACCCCTTCAATCCACATTGGACAAACATGGTGGGTTCAACGTCTAGACCTCCAGAAATTGGGAGGCCCGTGCCCAACAGTGGGAGAAATCTAGACTGCAGAAAAAATATTTATTACAATCTAATTTATTTATATATGTCAATCGTACATTGCTTTTGTTTATATTATAAACATTGATTTTGTTTTACATGAACTTATTTCCATCATATATGGCGTCTTTATTCGGTAGGTAGTTGTGGTCGTTCCTATACGCAGCGGTAAGTCTTTGCTATGAAGTGACCCACTTCTTAGTTTATATCTCTTGTATATAAAACATTTATGCTTTATTAAAACATTAAATGTCAATTTATATGTTTTTTCACAGCCTATGTATGTCCTACTGCTGAGCATGGGCCTCCCCATTTTTGGAGAAACGGATTTTACCCGACACGCTTGTCCAATGCGGATAAGCAAAGTTACCAGACTCTGAATAAATATTTGTACGCCATACATATATTTATTCTGATCCGGGGATCGAACCCGCGACCATTGACTCCGTGGGCTTTGCGTCCCACCACTAAGACAATTGGTCGTGTTCTACTTTCTAAACTCTCAATCACTCCTGAAATTATTGAATGAAACAGTTCCTTAACATTAGTTTAGAGAATTCCTTAACATTAGATATTTCTGAAATTACTTCTTATAACTTAATTTAATGATACCAATCAACCCTTAGAATTATAAAAATAAATCATCAAAGCCTAATACTGAAAAAGAATAAAGCTCTCGTATATGATCCACATAATCACAATTAGAACGATTTAGCAACTTTTAGATAAACCATAGTAGATCAAAAGGCCTGTGAGCAAACCTTTTCACGTTTTATAATTTGAAACAAATCAGATATGATATGGTTACGCATAATTAATATGATAATACAAAAACAACTACGTTTATAAATAATACATCATGAACAAAAATGTAACAATGAAAATTAAATTTACATATTAATGTTGAAATAAAAGTAAAATTTACATTAAGTTAATCCGCAACAACCACCTATACGAAAGCTCTTTAAATATTCAATCCTTATTAAACCGCGCTCTACGTCGATATTCGCAGCCAACTTTTTCCCTTAATCCTCGAAAAACTTCATGAAGCCTCGTTGAATACACACAAGTTGCGGTTTACCAAAATAAAGCGAAGTTAGTTAATTTAAATTCTGGACATAATTCCCAAGTGTTATTTTCACCCACAAAAGTTGCTGTTTTATGGGTCATCTACTATCCCCTCTATTTACCTTAGGATTTAATAATTTTAGTTTTTCTTCATATTGAATATTTCTCTTTACTTTTAACAGTAATGCCAGAAAAAGTGCTTACAAGTCACCTTGTTGTTTGACAAATGTCTCATTAAATGTATTTCCGTATCCTTTTAAATGCACATGCGAATGTGCTTCTTTTTAACATTTAAGGAATGAGAACATAATTCGTGGTGCTGTAATACATTTATAGATATATATCAGAGTTCAGAGAAGGAAATATAAGCTCTTAAATATTGTAGCGTAACACAGATAAAAAATAGTCTTTTTTTTAAAACGATTTAAACCCCATATTGAAATCTCAAAATTCTGATCAAGCAAGCCATTACAACTTTTAAAAATATATTGATAAGACATCCGTCAATGCCTGACAAAAACAGTTAATAGAAAACAGCTGCGTGCGGAAAATAGACAGGACGATGTTTAGAAAAGACTACACATTGCTGGAACATTTTAGAATTTTGGGTTGGAACTTTCGATCATTTTACGTATATAAAGGTGTGACGGAGCGTCGAAGAAGTTAAAAAGTTTAATACAGAAGAAAATAGTAGAAGAGACGAGGTAGAACTAAAATAGAGAGAAGTGAAACTTAAGGTGAAGAAAAGTAAAACTAGTAGCCGATATCATTTTTCCGATATCCGAACCTCAGCTCGTAACAATATGGTGTACTAAGTTAAATAACTCTACATACCTTTAAAATTGCATTTAATAATTACATCTCTCTGAAACTTATATTAAGATATTTTTTTTCAAAAACCCATATACATATGTATATGGGTTTTTGATTTAAGCCATTGCGGAGCACGGGACTCACTATTTCTAGTCGAACAAATATTAACCCTATCATGCTCGTCCAATGCGGATTATTAGTGATAATGAGACATGACAGATACAATAGTTACAACTAATCGTAATGAGAAGTCGTAGGTAAAAGACGTGTTGGTCAGAGAGAAAGAATCTAAGCTACATATTATCAGAGAGTAAATAAATAAAATAAATTAAACACAAGTACAGCCGAACTGTTTCACTTCGCGAAAGATAGAACGGTTGTGTTGAATTGGTTATCGATAGTAGGAAAGCACTAAAAGAAGGTTTTTAAAATGAAAAAAAAAACTTTTTGGAGAGGTTTTTAAATTCAGGATTAGTACAATGTATGCGTCAAGTGGTGTTATAGCATTTATTGTGTTACCGCGTTTCTTACGGTGAGTAGAGGGATGTAAAGGCCCATTATCCTTTCCTCTTTCACTTTCTTCTCCCCATCCATTACTTCAATGTTCCCCTTCCCTTACCCTTCTTTCCCTTTCAACATTCAAATCCTTACGCTAAAAGTAGACAACGCATCTGTGGTGCCTTTCATCATCATCATCATCATCATCAATAGCCTGCGGCAGTCCACTGCTGAACATACGCCTCCCCCATGGAGCGCTACCTATCCCGATCTTCGGCTACACGCATCCAGTTTCTGCCAGCCGCCCTGCGCAGATCGTCGCACCATCTAGCCGGGGGGTGTCCCACACTACGTGGTGCCTTTAATATTGCTAATGTTCGTTGGCGGCGATGATTGCTTAGCATCAGGTGTCCCGCCGTTCGTTTACCATAATAAAGTACTATTTATTAATGGAGTCAGGCGTTACTTTGCGGAAATCCATCAGTATATGGACAGTCAAAAGTTTTACTTAGCTAAGATCCGCGACAAGCAAAACAATAACAGAAAATTAATAATGTGTGTTTTTCCGTTGGGTTTAGTGGATTTATTTGGAACTTAAACCACCACAACCGACAAGACAACCGAAAAAGGTTTTCGGTTGTCTTCCGTAGAGTCTACTATACCTGAAGATGCCTCGTGTTGGGGCGAAACACGTGTCGTGTACAAGATGGAAAAGTGATAGTGTGTGTTTGGCGTTGTGTATAGTGGTTGGTGGGTGGAGAGTTGATGGCCGATTTTCGGTAAGTTTTTGGTTTAAGTTCCAAATAAATCCACTAAACCCAACGGAAAAACACACATTATTAATTTTCTGTCATTGTTTTGCTTGTCGCGGATCTTAGCTAAGTAAAACTTTTGACTGTCCATATAAAGTACTATTTGTAAATATACACTATAAATAAGGTTATTAACTTTATAACTAAAATATTAAACCGGCATTCGCAACTAACTTGACTACGCGCCGTTCCCGGGAACGAAGGCGTTCAATTTAATTACACTTAACACGAGAGGCACGCTTATGAAGCTCTCAGAAAAACGAACAATGTTATTTGACGAATTCTGTTGGACATGGAATATGCTAAAAGTAAGATATTTTGTACAAAATTACCCATAATTGTCATTGTACTTAGATAAGTAGATTCCACTAGATAATGGAATAGAATCGAAAAAAGAAATTCCCTTGAATATCAAATTCTAATAAAGCTTTTGGAGTTTGCAACGGAGAAGTGATAATGAGCAGGATACGTTAGTTGGAGAACCGATAACCGCTTGAATATATCCAAATTATATAACTCACACTGTGCAAATTGTCGCTACATTTGAACGGAGAGCATCTCACGCTACCTTTGCCAAGACGACTACTCTAGTACTCATTTACTCTACGCTTATCGGTCCTATGGTAAACGTGACCAAGCTATTATTAAAGTTTGCAGACTCGGAAAACTACAACGGTATTTTTCGCCGCTCCATCCAGCCAAAGGTCATTCCAAACTCGATTGTCAAAACACCGTTTCATTCCATTCCATTACTTGTTTAGACCAGAGATACCGAGCCATAGCTTTTATAAGAGAGCCTTATTTCCAGCAGCACACCACTGAATGCTGATGATAATGGCGGTGAGAATAATAACGATACATACGCTCAGCGTTCTATTTCATTGTAAATATAAGATATCGACACAAACGCGTTTATAGTTAATTAAAAACACTCAGCTTACAACAGCATCATTGAAGTTTTATTGAAATATTAATATTAATACGAGTATATATTAAAATGTTGATTTTTGTTTGTGCATTTTTTTGTAAATTAAGTTATATATATATATATATATATATATATATATATATATATATATATATATATATATATATATATATATATATATATATATATATACTACTATGGCGTGCCTGTCGTACTGCTTACGACGACACTCGGGATCTTTAGGGGGTTTTTAACTTCAAATAAAATTCTTCAAAACGATATTAATTTATTCTTCTTATTTCATTGTACATTTATATTATGTTCATATTTATTCTTTATTATATTTTATTAACACTTTTCAATTTACATTTTATATACGTGCTGGACGGATGACATGTCTATACAAAAGATGTCAATTGAACTAAATTTTGTTTTAATTGAAAACAATTTATTTCTTTTTTATTTCAAACTTTAAATAAAGAACTTAAAAAGAAGTAATATAAAAAGTATTATTGCATTAGTGATACATTTATTAATGAGATATTAAATACTTTTCTTACAAAAGTTTATCATAATAATTTGAATTAATTAACAATCTTCCAAAACGCTGGATGTATGTTAAAACCTTACAAAGGAACTATTTCTATTATAGGGAGGGTGAGGACAATAAAAACTTTCCGTTCAATTTTATTTCAGCTGCGCCTGAACATCGAAGTGCATCCGAAACCGCGCTTGTCAAGAACTTGCGAATTCACTTCTAATTTGCAAGTTTGCAGACTGGAAAACTATTTTATTAACGTACAGTTTCTGGCCCCTTGTGAATGTAGGTAGACTTCAAACATCATACAGAATTCTCCCTAATCAAACTTTATTTTAGTACATTATTAATAGTATTTACTTCTAAAATATATCTAATCTTAAAAAGGTTTCGCTAAAAATTTGAGATACAATTTAAATTATTGAACCTCGACATTTCTTCTAGAAATATCAAGAGAACCTTAACATAAAATTTCTTATTTAATAAGAACCAAATGTTCTTATTTAATATGAGCCTTGTAATAGAAAGTTTTAAGAGTTGGAGTTAATTTTAGCAAGACAGATAACTGCACCTGTTTATATTAAAGATTTTATACACTACACCTACTTAAATAATACATTATTTTCCTATAAGCACTATATATAATTTTTCATCAATTTACTCATAGTTTATAGTGAATCAAATTATTTTAGGTGATGATTTAGAAAAAATACTATAAATAATATAACACAGATTTGACCAAGATTCAAAATGATAACTCGTATGAAGCTGCACAGCATGACCAATAACGTATTCTAGTATTGAACGCCAAGGCACAACATGGTTAAATCAGCGAAGTAAGTAAGTATTTAGGCACAACATAGCACGTATTAACCTTCCGAACGTAAAGAGCAAGCTAGTGCCACGTGACGTCAATTATACCTACTAATTTCTACAAGTCGTTATGTGTTAAGCTTTAGTTCAAGTTAGCAAAGTGAAACGGCAATAGGCTGACTGAAATGAAAAACACAATAAGCTGTTCTTTGTAGACATGTAGATACAAGATAGCTTTATATAGAATACTTGTAAAGTAGACGTCAGTTGTCATTAATATTAAGTAATTCTTCATTCTACGTCTTCGTGTGCAGAAACAAGTACTGTCAGGCTTAACTAACGTTGCCACTCTATTGTTTTATTAAAACATATGTTTTATTAAAACATAGAAATATCATCTAGGAAATTTTTTTCCACGGCACAAATGAATGTATTTGTCCCACTGCTGGCCATACTATATAGTATATAGTATATAATATATATACATATATATAGTTATTCCGATGCCGGAATGGAAACCGCGACATTAAACAAAAGGTCGACATTAACAAAACAAAAACAATAAATAGGTATTTTTATTTATGAATTGTTTCATTAAATACATTTTTATATTTCGTTGTAATCGAATGTTTCAAATTAAATTAACGATCAGTTTTATGCTTTGCGGAGATTATTAGAAGCTATCGAAGACGTCGCATATTTCGCCCGAGAGCATTGCTACGCGTAGCCGTTAATTCCTTTTACATATTTATAGGCCGTTTGTATAAATCGCTCGTAGCGAATAAGTGTTCTTTTAAATATTCAGTTGTGCAAGCACTGTTTTTGGAATTCACTGACATGAAATATGAGTATATCATTTTTTTTATATACATTAACGATTTTTCAATTTAATTTCTATTATACCTACTAATTTAGACACTTTTTTATTAGAGAGATAGGCAATGGAGCAAGCGGGTTATCTCGTATCATTTGCCTTCCTATCTTGACAAAAAAAAAGTGTCAAAGTACATATTTGGCCCTGTAAGAAAGTACAGGCAATACGCACTTTCGTATTCAGCTAGCTATGAAGGCCAAAAACGTTGCTTCTGATTTTTATGGACTATATATTATCTACATTGTAACCTAATTTACTTTATACTACATGCACTTCCCAGATTAAAGTTCAGTTTATTTCAATATTCTATATAATTAGTATTAATGTAATTAACTTTGCCTAATACCCACAACCACACAAATTTGGGCAAATGTTTAATGTGAAATTATATCATTAACCTATTTATCCAGATAGGCATCTGTCGTTAAATAAATATTAGTAGATAGCTAGTATAACTAATTAGTTTGACCATTGGAGGGATTAATTTGAGGCTATGTTACTAAAACTTGTATATAATGGCCGTTTCTACGTATAAACTAAACGAAAAATGAATCTAACTAATCTTATAAGTCTATGAAAAAATGATGAATAATTTCATTTGGAGTCAACTTATATTTTATTTTCCTTTTTTTTTCAACCAACGCCTCCAGAGTAACTCGCTAGTACCAGTAGAAGAACACCAAGGGAGGTTCTTTTACTTTTTATTAACTGATCACTTTTAGACATTTAAAGGGACGTAATATCCTGTTGACGTCTAAGAATTGCACTCGGTATAATGTGCTATTTGACAAAGGAGTTGACGATAACTGACTTTCCCTCAATCCGCACATCAGTGTCTATGAATAAATTATCTTTCTTGGAAGAGTGTATTTCTTCAAATTTTATATATCTTCCGGTATAATTATCTGAATTCGTAGATCCATATATGTAAATTTTACAGCAACGACAAAAAACTAATTTTCTTTCATAGTTTGAGAAATATTAATAAAGATATCCTTACATAGGTATAAAAAGGGGTATTTTTAGGGTAAATACGAAGTATACGGTCGAACACCCTTTAAGGTTATCCGTTGCATGACATCCAAAGTGAGAAGTGAGAAAAAACCCTTTTTTTGGACTTACGAAAGCTGATAATTAGACCGACGATATACATACATATATTATGCTTCTATTATTATCAATTTGACTATAATAACTGTTGGACATTCGTCTACTTTACAAATAAAAATAGATGCTGCTGTTCGTCCATTTTCGCTTTCATAGTCAACTTTAACGACATCCACGCGAAGAAATGGTGTGGTTCAATTGTTTACGAGGCATCATACAGTTTTATATCATACTGTACTTTATAATATATATATTATAACATTATACTTTTTAATTATTATTATTCAAATATATAATTATCTACCGCAATCGTTTTAACTACTTTCTAAATTTTTAAGTTCTTAAACAGACATGAAACAAGAAAAAATATCAGCGGGTAACTGAAAACTTGAATAAGAAGTGGAATTGGTTAGATACTCAAAATCAGCGACATCGAACCAACTGATCAGTATTCTACCCGTACATTGTTAGTCTTATCAAGGTTCTGGGAAGGCTCCTTACGTGTATTTTCGAAACAAGCTTTGAAGCACTTTCAAATAGATAAAAATTTGTAGTAGAATTAATGTTAGTAATGTACTTATGTTGTAATGAACTTTTCCATTAGTTTTCCTATTATTATATTATTTTTTTAAGTATACATGCATGTCCTAAAATAGAACAATCAAGTATTACAGTACATATTACTGAGATGAATAAAGTCACATTTCTAGTAAAATTAACATATTGTTTATAAACGTTTAGAATGAAAACTACTTGGAAAAAACATAAATGTTTAAAATGAGAGTTTGTATGTGCCTACGAGCTAATTTTTACTACTTTATTTATAACTACTACGTATCGCGTTTAAATTAATCAGTCATATTGTTTATGAAAGTTTCGTCAGGTCTTTTTATCGCCTATAAAGCAGCTCCTGAAGACAGGCCTCAAATAGTGCGTTATATTATAACCCATTACATTCTCCCAAACAAATCGTAATAATAACTTGAAATTTTCGTTAGAGCGTTATTCATAAATTACTTTTTTCGTACTATTCTTGGCATAAATTCTGAATTTAGACATGGGTATCCACACGTGATGTTAAACGGTCCTCATTTTTCTATAGTTGAAGGAAAATTGCTGTCATATTTTTGCCTCACATATCCTTAAGCTGGAGACTACGAGATTATCTGTGAGATAATAAAAAGTAAGAACGACTGTCATCAATCTTTACTTAGTAACATGTATATTAAAGATAGAATTAATAATATTAATATTATATCTGTCATATTATGATAAAAGTTTTTTTATATCATATATCTTTATCAATAATGTATGTATATTATATTATATTTCTCTTTACCATAACTTATAATCAAAAGTGAAAACCATACCATTTGTTGTGTTTTTGGTTCCTGTCATACATATAATAAATAGAGCCAACCCGTTTTTCTGTTAGTGTTGTACGTAACAATTATGAGAGCATAGACAATACAGGGGCAGTAGCAGCTACTTGCGTAATAAAACGACCAAGAGTACAACAAGAAACCGAGGCAGAAGTAGTGAGAATTCTTATATCAGTATAAACATGCATATATAGTGTACAAGTATCCCTCGATTGAGCTTGGTGGACACATTTCTGGAGAAATGGACTTAAGCTCGATTGAGCTTAAGTCCATTCCTCCAGAAATGTGAAAGCCATATGCCTATCTGTGGGACACATGGGCTATAAAACAAAGATAGACCAAGCACGCTACGTTTATATTTTGTTTTGTGTAAACAATAAAAAAATTAACTGTTATTAAATGTTTTCTCTTCAAACTACATTTAAATTTAATATCTTAAAAGTCATCTTAATTTTTCAAAAATTCAGTATTACATCAGCATTAAAATTAATAAACTACTCATATCAGTAGTCCTTTCGCACGTTCTAAGTACAAAAATACTTTTATAAATACATATAATATATAAAGAGTGAAGTAGATAAGCAAAATCAACGAAAGGGGAGTAAGTGCCTAATAGCGGCCACACAAATGAATTATTCAAGATCTTTGGTTGTGTATGTTGGAAATACGTAAACACCGAAAATGCTCACTAAGCGAATGAACCGGCCCCAAACGTGCTCTACGCGTAGCCCCACAATAGCAACAACTTTGCGTTTGGCCTCGTCCTCAGTCTGAAAATGCTTATAATTTATTTTATGTAAATGCACAAAGTTTTACAGTTTGTTTTGTCATTTTCTTGTAATTGTGCACGAGAGAAAAATTAATAAGAGTTTAGGTATGAACCAATAATAAAGAAGACCTCGCTCTTAAATTCAATTACTTTATCAAATATTAGATTAAAGACTCAGGATGATTTACTTTAGATACTACTAGCCTTTGCCCGCGGCTTCGCTCGCCTGGAATTTGGTCTGCTACATTAAGTTTCGTGACAGATCATTTTAAATAAATATATATATATTTTTTTACTTAATTTATGTTTCACAATTTTGGTCATAGTGGCTTCCACATAAAAGGACTTTTATTTACAACTATTTAAGACAAAAATTCCTACGGTACATCATCTTTGTGTAACTCCAATGGTTTAGGCAGCGTACGCCAAGATAGCTCTCAGTGGTCAGATTTTTTTCCGACTTAATTGACATGTATCCTTAAATTACGACCAAAATTACAAAAAATCATTACAAATTGTAGCCTATATATTATTCCGATGTATAACCTATATTACTATAAAGTTTCATCCAAATCTGTCCAGTGGTTTTTTCGTGAAAGAGTAACAAACATACATTCATACTCACAAACTTTCGCATTTATAATATCAGTAGGATATAATGTATATGTGTCGTCTCCTTTATTTTAGTGTCGCACAGGTAACTATGGTGGACGTTCATATAAAAATTGAACTATCTTTCTGTAAAATAAGCTAGAGAAAGGCATTCTCGCTCAAAACAGAGATCTTTGCGATCTTGCGGTGGCGTAGTATGGAGGATCGTCCACTCCCCTTTAAAATGGTTGAGCTGGGCGATGGCTGCCACACGCAACTTGTGATCATATGCTGCTTGTGGAGGATAGTCTGCCCTGACTTGTTTTACATTTTGTGTTATTATCTATTGTTTTCTCTTACACTTGCACCTAGCTCATATTTTAATTATGCACAACCGAACATTTTCTTAGTTATTTATGAGACTTATCTATAAGGTTTAATTTATACATTGTTAAAGGCTATCTCTATTTCGAACAAAAATATTACACAATGTAAGTTGTGGTTTTATTTGTAAATAGTCGCGCCGATACTTACGGTTGACGTTTGTATAAATATTGAGTTGTGATGTAGAGTAACAGGCTTGGGTATGACATGCTCGCTTAAAGGTATTTGTTTGCGATGACGTCGTGTGACAGTCCAAAATAAATTTATACTAATCCAACATACGCTTATTTACACGTGATCAACATACATTTTAATACCCCGCCAGCTACTTAAAACATCCTCGATTTACATACACATATTTGGATATGTTCCGTTCTTTTTTTTTTTGCTTTTAGGTAACCCAAGTTAATCGGGAATTTTATTTTTATTATCAAACAGAAAATAATACTCAATATAATTGTACGTACGAGTACTCCAATTGTTCGACAAAGCTTATGAGACTTGAGTTAAATTGATATTCTATCTTACGTATTATAGAAAAGTAGTCTTTCCTTTCTTTCATATTTTTCTCAAAATCAAATCATAAATTTACGTGATTCTGTTCATGACTTAGAGAATTAACAAAAACTAACAAGAAATGCATGCGAATGTGTCATAAAACGTTTTATTTACTTATTTACTTTGGTATTTATGTATACAAAGTAAACATATAGCATACATAAATCATAAATTATTCTTAAAAAGATTCAAAATAAATATATAAAAGTAACGAGTATAATTAAAAAGATTATTGCGAAATGTAAAATCAAAGCATGATGATGATGATGGTGATTACTTTATGTATACAAATACATATATGTACAATTTAGACTACATTACTACACAACCACCCAGTCATATATAATATTAAGCAGTGTAGATAATGGAAGTTTGCCGAATCAGATAAGGGAGAGTAAGTGCGTGACAGTAGGGAGAGAAACAAATTATTCAGGACCGTTGCTTGCAGATATCGTCCGTTTGCGCCTACAACACGCATCCGTGGCCTCCATTGCTTTCTGTTGACCACTTTATTGAATTTGCAATGGTATGCTTGTATTCAAATTGACTTCGTATTTAAAGCCTTCTTTTGATGGATAAATATATTTTTCATTGTACACAAGAAAATATTATATATATAAACAAAGGGTAGTCTTGTCGCTCAAAGCGATTTCCTAAAGATAGACATTGGGTGGACCGAGTATAAAGTAGATAGATAAGATAAGATGGTTAAATTTTACACTTTTTTGAAATGTTCTTATAAAATATATAATTATTATAAAATACATTATATGATTATGTAATTATTGACATGTACAGACAAATTATCATCATCATTAGCAGTCCACTAGTAGACATAGAGCTCTTCAAATGGAAACTCCATTTGAAGAGCTTGTTGTGGAGATTTTGTCTCGAGTCGTGACAAACCCTAGGCTGGATGAAACGACTCACTACACATGAATAGGCAAAACGGCTGGCCGATCTCTCCATTCTTTATAAAATGAATAATAAAGGAATAAATAAATAGTTTTAATAGTGGTAGAACCACGCTGCAGACGAATACTTTGTCAAGAACGGCATAATATTTGTCTGTAGCATAATTGGTTGCTGTCTGTAGCATAAATAAATGCTCGCCCGGGGAAGTACCACACTCCCGCAGAAAACTGGCGTCTGAGTGGTAGCTTAGCTACCGCACTTCGTACGATCAGCGGCTGAGTTCCAAAAGCCCAACAGCCTCCCCCCCCACTCCCATAATGACACTTTCCTTAAAGGTCAGCAAGGCATCCGCACTGCCTATGGTGCTGCGGATGTCTGTGGGCGTCGTTGATTGCTTTCTATTAGGTAACACGCCTACCTGCTCGTACTGCTCGTTTACCTTCCTATCTTATAAAAAAAGATAAATATTTTTTATAAAGATAAATAGTGTTTTGTTTTGCTTTATTTATTATAAAAAAAATTAATGCACCAGAAAAAATATTGCTTCTTAATCAATTTGGTTAATGTCGGGTTCATAACTAAAACAACATGTAAAAATTGTAAGCATTTTAACAATTTTTAAAATAGGGACTAGAAACTTATTAAAAAAATCAATCAATAACAGAAAAGAGACTCTTTCATGAACAAAATAAAACTTAATATCTGATACTTTTGCAAACCACCATGTTTCGAACTTTCATATTATTTGTTACATTTATCTGATTAAGAAGAATAGAAACTTGTATTCATATTACTTTAATAAACATAGAGAAAAATTGAAACAATTTCATCGGAAAGTAATATGATTTCTATTTTATTAACAAGGAGCAGAGTAAATAACATAAAATTATTTTTATTTTTTTTTATATATTCACGCCTATCCCCCGCAGGGGTTGGCAGAGACCACGGTTCCATTCGCTACCATTCATCGCAGCGAAACGACTCTTCCATTGGTCGCTTCTCGCCCTCGTGAGAATCAGGACGTGACGGGACGTGACTAATTTGTTGAAAAATGACGTCGCCGTCATTTTTCAACAAATTAGGTATATTAAGTTCGTCTTAGTGAATCCCACGAGCTGCAAGGGAGAATAGAGGTCAGCCCCAGCAGAGCCCTGCATGCTAAGGTAAGGCACCATAGTACCTGGGGAAGCCCGATCCCGGGACGGTCGGCACGTTTGCGACTAAGCTCGCCCTTAGTCAAATTGAAATGCGCCGTTATAATTGCAGTCTTTCATTACATGATTGCAGGTAGGTAAAATCATTAAGTACCTTCTGTGTTTTCACAAATATGTATTCTTCAAGTTTTTAGTCTCTTAATGTTCCTTGAAAGATATTGTTAAAATGCAAAAACAAAAGATGAATAGAGGGGAAACAGTACACTTGCTCCAGAAGCGGAAAGATGTTACTTTTTTTTTAACATAAAGAAACGCGAGTGTGCAGCTGACTTATTTTAATAAGTTGATTAAGTGAGGTTAAGGATAAAAATGAAAATACCTTTTAAACCTGAAGTTTTAAAATTATAATGATTGTTTATTCAGTTTATTTATTATTTTAATTTTATTGAAACATTTTTTGTTATGTACTTATAACTTGTTTTAGTACTTAAAACAATAAGAAAAAACAGAAAGAAAACTTAAATGGAAATGCGTGGGGCACACTCTTAGAGGAAGCGAAGAATGGTCAAAGAAAATAAAAAAAATTGTTCTCTTGGGACAGACATAGAAGGAAGGCCATCTATAACATTGGCCGATGAAATAAAAGTCTATAGTTATCTAAGCACTAGTTTGTGCTCTAAATGAAACTATTGAAGTGATGGCACTTCATATGTGTCACAGATGAAAAGGGCACTTCTCTTCCGATTAGATCCGCACTACATCTACAAAAAGACAAAACAACATTTTAATACAAAAACCTGAAATAAACGTATTTCCATGTTTTTAAAATAAATTCCAACTACATCAAAATTTATGTTTCTCTCATAACTTTTACACAATAACCGCCTAGTGAAAAAGAACTCATAGTTTCAATACAGCCTTAACGGTCCACAGCTAGACAAACGCTCAATTGAAAGGTACTGATACTTGCTCTCAGAGTTGCCCCGCGCTATACTCAAGAAGAAAATAGGGTAACTATAGTATAGTAATATATATAGTAATAAACTTGAATGGAATACTTCCATTTCTAGTATGATCGTGTACCTGTCGAAAGTTCAACATTAACGTGTACCATAAATGGTACAATTGTGAAGGAATGTGTTAAAACCATACCTCATTTACACATAATTGGCAATAGTTATGGAGCTATGAAAGAATCAAAATTAATAGGCCTGAGAAAATGTATGTAATTTAAGCTTGCAAACATTGCCATTCAGTAAAACTGAATCGAATAAAAATGATTAATATAAATTATGTTCCGTACGTACGTACGTACGGGACATACGGACGTAGGGCATCCTCAAAAAAAATGATCTCTTTAATAAAAATAATTATTTTTATGTCACTCTTTTTTTATGAGATAGGAAGGCAAACTTACGTACCTGCGGTATAACGAACAAAATCGTAACTATATAATTTTTAGAACTGTTTTTTTTAAAAAAAAGTTCTTGCTAAATGTTGAAATGAATATATTGTTGAAATGAATATATTAAAAAGAAGTGTAAGCTATAAAATTACTTTAATTCTAAATATTTTCAAAAATTTTTAAGTACAAATTCAAAATTGTTGCCTGTTTTGTTGAATATTGACAAATAAAATTGGAATTTATTAGTCTATAATTTATATTCATCACTGTTTGTAAAAATATATTTCTCTAAATAGTATTGGCTACAGAACCAAAACAATTTCAAAATTACTTATGAATTGTAAATATTTACAATCATTTTTAGGAAATATTCAAAATTATTCCGTTTTCTGGCGAATATTCACTATCTATAAAAATATAATTAAATTATCGAACACCAAATAACAAGGTAGGACAGCTAGGCAGATTTCATTGGGGTGAATGCCAGCGTAAATATTTAAGTTAGACATAGACGCCGCTCGAAGACTGTTTGTCTTGTGTACCGCGACTCATAATGGCTGAAGGGTTGTTTACATTTCACTATAGAATTTGGAATAACCTTGTTAACGTTCTCATGTTCCGCGCAGGGGCGGCACGTGAACAAATAACGTAAAACAATTAATCAGCTATATGTAACTTTATATATTTTGGATCTACATAATACTTGTTTAGATAAGGCAACATGATATATTTAATTCTGTTTTGAGATCAAAGCCCGGGCCAATTAAAAATTATTATAAAACACGTTTTGGTTATTTGTAAATTGTATCCAAATGTTCATCATTTGGCGCCAATACGAATTTTAGTTATATTGGGTAATTTTTTTCTTTTTGAGAGTATTTTCTTTCTTTACATACACTGTATATTAATATTTCAATGGTAACATAATTGTCATAGAAACTTAAAATTTTGTTTTATAATGTTTACAGCGGATATCCGTTACAAATCTTTATATTTGTTTTTACAATCATATAAAATGAATAATTTAAGCCACGACGATTTGCTACCGAAATTTCTCCGCAATAAAAATAGCTTATGTATAACTATTAGTTTAGGTATTGAATTCATAATATTTATTTTTCGTAGTATGTGTAACATGTGATAAATATGTGTGTAGAAAAGATTACACGTTCGTGCAATAATTACATATGTCGTAATATGGTTGTGTTAAATCTACATTTATAAATTATATATTTTCAAAATGTAGATGGTGTTTTACCCAATGGACTAATGAACACACATTGTAGAAGATTTAAGAGATCCGTAATGTCTTTCAATCCACACTTTGCCGGATGGCTCTCCGCTCATTGCTCGTCTTTTCATTTCTCTATTACTTACTCCATGTTTTACATTTAAAAATATTTACTTACCCAAACCTTTTTACTTACTTTATTTTGAAGAAGTCATCCTGAAAAATAAATAAACTGTTTCTTCTTAGTGTCATGTTCTAATCTTACGTTTCATCGCATGCCATTTTGTCTTTATATATGTTCATGATAGGTCAAAGGTTTGCTATTATAATTATAAAGCGATTTTGTATTATTCTTAAATAAATTGATAAAATGCAAATGACATCATTCTATTTATTTATTATCTTTTTCTACCCGTTTGTACATTGTAAACTACAAATTACGTAAAAACATATATCTACACATCGTTTTCATTATTTTAAATATATTAAGTTACAACCATAGTTTCACAGTGATTTTTGAAATGTATCGAAATTACGTAAGTGAAACATTGAATAATTAATTGCATTATTAATTTATTGAACAATAAGCCTGTATTCTAACATACATTTGACAAAGAAACTTATACGTATATTGTGCAAGAATTCACATATAATATTTATGTTTACCATAAAACTTATAACTATGTTTGAAAAAAGAAGGATTTAGACTAACATGTTTTGAAGTAAAGTATTTGAGAAGAGTATTTATTACAAAAATTATACTCTTATATTATTTCTAAAGAAAAATAAAAATTTCAATCAAATAAATAAGAGAAATATTTAATATTGTCATAGAATAGTTTTTGGCACTTTTGTTTCCTTGGATAGCGATCTACCGATGATTATGAATTACAGTTACACTAAAAGGGTTAAGAGGGAAGACGTGGTCTGTTATTTGCAAAGGTTTTGGCACAATGTTAATAATACATATTACATACTATTAACTCTCATTTTGCACCACATTTTTTCTTCTCATCTTTGTGAAATCTGATAAACTGAAACTTATATGTGTATACGCAAAATCAATATAGCGTCCACAACGTGATAAAGGTTTAAAATTATTCGTTAGTTTCAATATCATTATCAATCACCTATATTTGCATAAAAATGTGACGCAACAAGAGTTTTATATTTTTTTAGTATCTTATAGTGACACTGCATACTATTTACATGTACCTACTACCACGTATTTTTTATAACATAGCATCTACTGACATAAAAATAATAATTTTCTCATATTTTTTTCATCCGTAAATCAACTAATTATTTACATTTTGTACAATTGATTTATTTATTCAAATAGCCAGCTAGACTGATTATTTGTACTTAAATTTATTTCATTAAAAAAATATGTACGTTCAATTTTATCACAAGAAACTCGTCGCCTGCAGCCAACCGCTTTAAACTGAAACAAAGAATGAAAACTGAAGCTTCACTGACTGAATGCAACACGTGTGATTAATGACAAGTCTAATTATTTAAACCATTATTGATTAAAATTTATCATATTATGGAATTGTAAACAAAAACATTACACCCATAAGTACAATAGTTATGTATTTATGGGTGTAATGTTATAGAGCCTCTAGCTTTGCTGTTGTATTTAATTCGGTAAACTTTAAGAGCAGGGAGTCCTTCTCCTTTTCTTCACTTCCCTGTTCCCTGTTCTCATTACTCAGATCTTACCCTGAAGCAGGCAACGCACATACATTACTTTTGTTTTTGCAAATATCCATAGGCGGCCATCTTACCATCATCAGGTGAGACTTGTTCATTTGCCGACAAAGGAACATACACTGTGTTACTTGATGATAGTTGATAATCAATTAAAAAATAACTTACATTTCTGCTACGTCAGAAGGGAGTCATATTCAAAAGGTGTAGGGTCGGCTGCTCTTAAATGTCACCATAATACTCCACCCGATATGTTTGACACTTCTATTTGGTTCTCCGTATCCGTCACTAAAACTTGTCTTCTAAATTTAAGTCGAAAACTTGCCCAAAGGATTAGTGATATTACTATTAGACTTAAAACTGCTGCTATACCTATATATTGGACATAATCTTGGTGCCTCAATTGGTATGGTGAATACTCAAGTTTTTCGTTTGGATTTTGTGTGTAAGTATCACTTATAATAGCTTTTTCATTTTGTTCCGCAGTAGTATATATACTCAATACTGGATGTTTTGCGGCAACTGGAGTATTTAAGCGTTTTCCTGAAATATTCTGGTTTTGAATATCATCGTGATATACAAATGCAGATCTCTGATCGGGCACGTCTATAAACTGACTTATATCCATAAACTTATTATTTAAATTCAACTGCTCATTCTCGTCATTGTTCTCAATTAAATCTTTTACCTTTTTTATAAGTGTTTCATTTACATTTTCATTCGTTGAGGCTCGACTGTTTTTCATTAACAATGATTTATTTTTTTTTCTCGAGAAATCTGTATGTAGAAAATAATTTTCTAATACAACATTTTTAGTAAAATTTCCATTGTTATTTTTGCTTTTGGCCTCAGTTTGAGACGGATTTATGTAAGATCGGTCAATTTTATTATTAAGATATCCATAATATCTTAATAATTTATTTATCATTTCTGTACTATACAAATTTACGGGAGGTAAACTTTCATTAATAGTAAAAGTTTCTTGAAATGTACAATTATATTTCGTTACTTCGGTTTTGTCTTCCAAGGTAGAAAAATAACAAGTTTCGCCATCGGAAAAACTTTTATTCCAATTCATCCAGTCTCGTAACCAAAGTTCCTTCGTACAATTAATATTGTTTCCATGTAGTCGCAATGTTTTTAACTGTACTAAGTAAAAGAGTAAATCATTTCTTATTTCTGTGAGATTATTTGATCTCAAATCTAAATACTGTAATCGAGAAAACGCTGCTAATGCTGCCGAATCCGCTAAGAATTGTCGTGCTAATCCTGGGCTAGATTGTAAATGAAGCATTTGAACGCTTTCTGGTGATGACATTGGAAATGAACCAACTTCTTCAGACATGGATATATTTAAGAAGCAAAGCCTTAAATCTCGAAGTGATAATGGTCCATCAAATGTATTTGAAGATAGTGTCTGTATCGGATTGTAAGATAAATCTAGTATTTCAAGTGACAGTAAATCATCAAACACGTGATCCTGAATGAATAAAATGTGATTATGCTGTAATAGTAAAATTCGCAAATTTGGCAAATTTTTAAAGTCAGGTATTGAGATTCTTTTTATTAAGTTATTGCTTATTGATAAATACTTCAGTTCATCAGGTAAAGATTTTGGTGCCTCCATAAGAAGATTATTGTTAATATTTAAGAACAAAAGCATTTCTAATCTACCCAAAGAATCATCTTCAACTGATATAATTTTGTTGTCTGAAAAATCCAAAGACTGTAACAGAGGATAACTATCAAGATCTCCACATCTGATAGCTGTAATTTTATTTCCAATCAATGATAAAAAGCGAACTGAATGCGTGAAAGCTTCAGGAACCTGATATAATCCTGTTCTAGATGCGTCGACTTGTTGTAATCTACGTCCTGTTCCCACCAGTAATTGTGTATCCAACTGAGTTATTCCTAAATGTGGATTATCGGTCAATAATAGGCGTGCGAGGTTTGGTAATAGTTGAAGAGCGCCAGGTGCTAGTTTTCTTAACTTGTTATGAGACACGTCTAAATGTTGTAACAGCCAATTGTTAAAATAATTTTCATGTATAAATTCTATATTATTTCTACTCAAATTAAGATGTTGAAGATTCTTAAGTGGCGTAAACACATTTGTCAAAATGGACAAATTATTTTCAGATAGGTCTAAATATTCTAATTTGGTTAATCCTGCGAAGCTGTCTTGCACAATGTTTGTAATGAAATTTTTATTTAGTAATAATTTTTGAAGATTTTTATACTTGTTGAAAATATCTCTTGAAATTATCCGTATACTATTTGAAGACAAGTCAATTGTTCGTAAGTTATTTGGCTTTACGTTTATTTCAATTCTGATAATATTGTTATTCTTTCCCGCAAAAGAATACGTATCCAATAAAGGCAGATTAAAAACAATATTGCTTTTATTGCAACTATCGCCAAAATGAGTATAAACTTCTAAATAGCTTTTGTTTAATAACGTACGTGCCCATGTTGAGGATTCATAAGATTCTTTGCAGCAATATAACATATGATTAATGATTGTATTCTCTTTTAATGTAATGTTATAGGAACAATTGTTACATGGCAGCAGATCAAAATTACATTCACTTATTTCTAAACACGAAATTGATGATTGCGAAAATTGGAACCATATTATCATTACGAAAAGCGTACACTGTTTCCAACTAGAAGCCATATCTGAAACTAAAAACAATTCCAATTTGAATGTGGACTAAACAATAAATACCACTCAATTTGGCACACTTGAAACTTTTTGTTTATAATCACTTTAACAACATTGTCCTTTGTTAAAATACACGAACACATAGTATCAGTTTAATTTTTTTTCGCACGATCACTTTTAAGTTAGTGCGGATGTAACTGTTTTTCCAACACACATGTTTGTAAACGTTGTTTCCGAATGAATGGGTTCAAAAGCAAATGTTATAATTAACTTCCAAGTTATATTACGATGTGTTAAAGTACATGACATATGAATTAATCGGCTGTCGCGTTTACGAGTGATCGTATTGGTCATAGGATGAACGCGGCACACGACGGCTATGCTGGCGCCGACGGGTCTGCCGGTGAATTGCTGGAGTGAGGGCGAGTCGCGTAGCGCCGGCGCGCTGCTGTCCCGACCTTACATTTCTCACAACCTCATTTTTATATAGTCTACTGACTTCCACATTGCCACTATTTATGTATGTCATACTCGGTCCCCCTAATACTTTATTTTGACAACGCAAGTATTTGTAAACGTACGTTTATTTCATAGTCATTTATAATTCTCGCTTCGAATCATTACTGAAATAAATTTAACAATTTTTTACTCAGCTGCACATAAACCTAATTTATTTAATTGAATGAATTGTAGACATATAATATTTAATACAATGAACTTTATAAGACCTCAGCAACGTATACATATATTCCAATATATACATATATATACAAAGTATACATGTACATATATCGATATCTATACTATATTCAAATTCAAATTCTTTACTTCCAACATAAAACATTACATTACTATAAATAAATAAAATATAAAAAAGAATTAAATAAATAAAACGTTAATTCGCAAACAAGCTTCTACTATCGTTATATGAGACCTACAAATTGGCCAAAAATATTGTGCACACATGACATCATTACATTTTCGAGGAATGACAAAACGAAATAAATTAAAACATTTTAATACAGATTCACATTATTATGTATTCATATAAAACCAATATGTTTTTGGGTTCAAACTTTGCCTTAATTACTGCAGAAATTCTTTTTCGTAGAGAGCTAACAAACTTTCTACAGTCTTCAAGACATATTGCGTTCCATTCTTGTCGCAGGTGTAGTTTTAGATCTTTTTTATATATGATTATTATTAAAGTGTGGCGCTTGACTTTGTGCTTACATAAACTCCATAAATGTTCGATGGGGCTCAGGTCTGGAGATCTGGATCGGGCTCTAAAAGCTCAATGGAGTTTTTTCTGAACTATGCTATCGTGCGAGCCGACTTACAGCATGGCGCGTTATCCTGTTTGAATTTAAGGCCATCTTTGTTCGTATCGCCAAAAAGTTTTGAAAATGTAGGCATCAACGCCGATTCGAGGACATTTATGTATTTTGTAGAGCCCCTACGGCCCTCACATACGAACATTTCACCAACTCCAGAGTCTGTTATGCAGCCCTAAATCATTATGCTACATTCTCCGGGTTTTACAATAGGTATAACACACTCTGAATTAAATTCTTCGTCTACTCCGCGACGCACAAAAGTGGCACCGAGTGTACCATGTACCAAAAATAAAATATGAAATGCAGAAAAATGTGTAAAGGTTTAGTCAAATTAAATTATTTTTAGCAATGTATTTTATTTTGAAGTTATATTATTTACGGCTTTTAGATAATTAAATCGACTTACTAACCTCAAATTCTTCATCATATTTGGCCAATCTTCTTCAGTGTAATTTATTATTTTTTTACAATAGTATTTTAGGGCCGAAACGAATAGTTAATCTTTAATATTGTTTTATTAATGGCTTTGTTTTTTGTTCCTCATTTTGTATACGTGCGAAATGTATAGGACGTTCAATACTTTTGGCCAAGGCTGCATATAATAAGTAATGAAAGGTAAGGGTCTAAGGTGCACCTTACGTTTGATTTGAAAATGAATCACGATGAATAATGACCGTTTATATCCTAGGATTTAATTTATTGAAATAAAAAATAAAACTAGTTTAAACAATTGCTTTTCGTAGCTAACATTTTAGTATTTATTATCGACAACACTTATAATATTCAGTTCTTATCATTATCTAATTATCTGTACTATTAGAATGATTATATCCATAACAAAACAACAAATATAGTTTGATCAATGATACATAGTAATAAAATAAAAACAGGCTCACCAATCTTATTTTTTATTCAACCCTTTATATTTGTAGCATCTTAACTTGCGTTTACATAAATTGCTCCCTGGAAAGCCTTTCAAAGGGTCTCTTTATTGTGCTCCTTAATTTAGGTAGGTTATTTGAAGTTTTCTTGTCTTTATCCGAATTCTGGAATATGGTATGACAACATACGCGCCTTCAAATAAAAGAAAACTATATTTCTGCATGAAAACACAATAAGATGTTAGTTATCTGTTATTCCTTCAGATAAAATTCATATTCCAACAAAATTTATATAATTCCAAACGAACAAATTCAATACTTACATTCATGATGTGCTTCAAAATAATTGTCATATTAACAATATGCTATATCACAATGAGTATTATATATATATATATATATATATATATATATATATATATATATATATATATATATATCAACGCCTCAAATATTTTTTTTTGAGAAAAAATTTTTTGAGGCTTATCTTTGGTCTTGGGTTGGAAAACGAGTGATGGCGTACTCTTTACAACCTCGACCTATATGAGCTGTACAATGAGCCGAACGTCACCAAAGCCATTAAGATTGGACGCCTTCGTTGCGCTAGGCACGTGGTACGGATGGACGAGGCTAGAGTACCCAAACGCCTACTTGACGGCAAATCGGATGGTCGTAGAAGCCTAAGCTCAGATGGCTAGATGGAATCGAGGACGACTTAAGGACAATCGGTGTGAGGAGCTGGAGGGAAAAAGCTAAATTTGCAAATATTATTTGGTAGGTAAAGTGGTTATTTTTTCGACAAAAATGGAGACTGTTGACTGAAGAATGGGATATGACTGTTGTGACGTCGGATCACAACAGTCATATCCCCAAACAAGCCCTCGAATGGAATCCGCAGGGAAAAAGAAAAAGTGGGCGCCCAAAACAAACTTGGCGGCGTACTGTGACGGCCGAAGTGCAGAAGATGGGCCTATCCTGGAGCGAAGTAAAGCGTATGGCCTCCGACAGGTCGAGATGGAGAAACGTCGTTTCTGCCCTATGCCCCACCAGGGGGACTTAGGACTCAGAGAGAGAGAGAAAGTGGTTATATTGAAGTGGCATGGATACTTCCCTTTATTCCTTATAACTTATTTTTTATTTACAATATTTAAAACTTTATATAATAACACCTTAAACCTGTTAAAAGGTTAAGTACTGCCGTAAAAATTAATTTCATACAAAATTTAAGTGTTTTATGTGATGCGTATATAATTCTAATTATATAATTCTATTATATCAAACGTTTTCTCATGTATATGTTATATAGAAATATGATAACATTACTTGAAATTTTTCCGATCATTACCATAGAGCGCGTACCTTCAACATATTTATTGAAGTGACCCTCAGATTGCAAACCGCAAAATAAATCATAGTCAGGAAGTAGCGGGCCTTCGCGGAAAACCAAATAAAAAGGAAAACCTTTTCACCCATATTTACTGATGTATTTCTGTAAAAATTTATATTAAAAGCATAAATTTAAACATATTAACTCAGTTTATTGTACAATCTTTACCTAGTATAAATTAAACATTTTAATAATATTATATTAGTATCACAATACTAATATAATATTATTATATAGATACACATATCTGAGGAGGATTTACATACATATTTAGAGATTTAACCGATATTACCAATTAAGCGCGCACTAAGCCTAACTTTCAACAAAGGAATCCTTTACCCGTGAAATAGGAAGATGTGTATATAAATTAATGTTCTTAAATGATAGAATAACATGAACTACTGCTTCGAATAGAATGGAAATATTAAATAGAATATCGGAATAAAAAAATAATGAAAATATTTTGATTATAAGTTATAACCTAAAGCATAATAAGTCATTTAAGTATTTTAAGTACGTAATACAGGTAACACCGAATATATTTTCCACTTTCCCCCATTTATACTGAACTCTATAAAGTGAGGTGTGAGGTAGAACTCTATAAGTTCATATATGATTATATTTTTCATTAATACATCTTATAGAAAGACAACCAATTGGATCAGTGGCGGGGCACTCCGCCTGCGGAGTCAATGGTCGTGGTATCGGAATAAATATATATATATATATATATATATATATATATGGATTTATAAATATTTTTTCCGAGTCTGGTAACCCCCCAATCTGCATTTCCGTTCCTGCGTTTTCCCTTCTTATCTGTCCTTTCCCTTCCTCTCCGCCACGGTCTGCCGTGCCAATGGATACGTGGCTAGGCGAGCTTAGTCGCAAGCGTGCCGACCGTCCCGGGATCGGGCTACCCCAGGTACTATGGTGCCTTACCTCAGCATGCAGGGCTCTGCTGGGGCTGACCTCCATCCTCCCTTGCGGCTCGTGGGATTCACTAAGTCGAATTTAATATACCTAATTTGTTGAAAAATGACGGCGACGTGGTACGCCATCCATCACGTCCTGATTCTCACGAGAGCGAGAAGCGACCAATGGAGAGACGTTTTGCTGCGATGAATGGTATCGGATGAAGCTCTGTGGTCTTTACCAACCCCTGCGGGGGATAGGCGTGAATATATAAAAAAAAGATAATGAGGGGATACATTATTTGAACAACACTTTAAATCATTTGTAGTATAACTATGGAATAATATATAATCAAATCAATCAATTTCAATTATAATTGTGTTCACATTGACAGATGTAACAAATTTAGTTAATTGAAATTTATTTGGAAAACAAATTCAAATTCCCTATAAAAACTCCAACCTAAATACACTTTTTATTCGTAGATGTGATGGAAGTATTAGTAAATACGCTGCAACTAAGTTTAGTCCAAGATGGTGACAAGGAGACGATAAATAGTTTAAAAAAAAGTAATTGGCGAACCCGTGGCCATTAAAAGCTTAAATTAATCTTCTTCTAAGAGTGCCTCTACGACTTGCTAAGGTTGGCAGCCAATTCAGCACAACTCTCCTCCTTCGCGATGTGCAGCAGTTCTGAAGCACTCGCACTTAAATTAATGTAGTAATGTAATTCCTAATTATTATTTTTTCGTATTATATCGAAATGTACTTAAAAATATTCTGTAAGTACAGAATGTTGTTTCATTACTTACTATATAGTTACATAGTATATAATTTAATATTTATTAATTCTTTATCCAATAATAAGTGTCTCATTTATTTAGAAGTAATGTAAATTATCTCAGAATATAAATAAAAAATATTTAAAATTAAACGAATACTGAATTTGTTAGTTGGGTAAATAGCCAACAAAATGAACACTGTATAGACCAAAGCTTTATAGGACATTAGTGAGGGCTAACAGTAAACTGTTCTGTGAAACTAAAATTACCCCTTCGGTTCGAAATCGCTGTCATTAGGGTAACGAGGTACGCCCGCTGACGCTGCGGAGCGACCGAGCCAACTCTTTAGCTTGCAAGACCTAATGAACTGGTAGACTCTTGGCAGTTAGCTTGCGTTACATTGATTGCTATACACACACTTATATATATATATATATATATATATATATATATATATATATATATATATATATATATATATATATATATATATATATATATATATATATATATATATACATAGCAAAGAATTACTAAAAATTAATAATACCTCATTTTCAAGTAGGCTAATAACGGTGTATTGATGGTAATTACTCCAGAGTCAAATAAAAAGTATTGAGTTTCTTATAGATATAGAGAAATATACCAGGCAGCTTGTCACGTTACGTCTTTATATGCGTAATAATGGCTGTTGCATGCATTATACTTAAAAAGTTACGATACACGCATTTATTTCATTTGTTTTTAATTTCTTATACATACATATATACATACATATCGTCACGCCTGTTTCCCGTAGGGGTAGACAGAGACCACAAATCTCCATCCGCCACGGTCCCGGCACACCTTCTTTGCTACGGGTCTCCTTTAGTCGCTTCTCACCCTCGTGGAAATCAGGACCGTTATTTTTTAACAAATTAGGTTGATTTAAATTCGTCATAGTGAATCCCACGAGCCGCAAGGGAGGATCGAGGCCCCCAGCAGAGCCCCGCATGCTACAGGCAGTAAAGTGCCCGGAGAGCCGGATCCCGGGACGGTCAGCACACTTGCGACTAAGCTTGCACCTAGCCACGCAAACTATCATGATAAGTTGCAGCAACTTGTACCTGTTATGTCTTATAATATGACCCAGATTTTTCTACCTTTGTCGGTCTGCAAAAATTCACGTTTTTGCTTGACTTGTCGGAGAACCTCGTCATTGGCCATCCTTTGAATCCAGCTAATAGCGAGCATCCGTTTATATGCCCACATTTCGAACGTTTCTTTACGTTTTCTGAGGTCCTCTTGAAGCGTCCAAGCCTCACATCCGATATAGAAGAACGGGCCAGATGTAACAAAAAAGCAATGCGCAAGGAAAGTGTGAGACTAGAAATCTGTAAATACTCGAATTCTCCTCCAAATTTTTCCCGATTTTTTCTCATAATTCTCATTAATTTAATTTTGATATTTGCAAAAATAGACTTTTAATAAAATATCTAAAATTATATAAGTTTTCTTCCTAATTTTCATTGTCTAAACTGATGAAACGCAATATTAAGGAGCGCAAATCAAATACTTGGAACGTACACAAAAGCAAGGATCCGGCAGGGACTAAATCAGTTTACGCATTGTTAATCGTTCTGTCCAGCGGGTCGGGTGAGTCGGAGCCATAATAAGGGTCGTGGCGTAAAACTTTATTACTCGCTCCAGCTCGGCCCGTAAGGCGGGATACGAAATGACGCCTATTCTCATTAACCTCGCCGCCACCGAGCTTTGTATCAACAATGATTACGCTTTTTATCATGGACACCTACGTACGACCGTTCTGTTTCGTAAAGAGACGTTATCAATCTTTTTGGCTTCTGCTGACATTTTCTTTTTGTTTTATAGATAATGGAACAAAAATTATTCAAAAGCCTTCCTAAGGAAATCAAAACATCAAAAATAAATTCATCTAAGCGCGAATAAAACGGTTAAAAGATTAAAATAATTCGCATTTAGCTCAAGGATCATTTAGGATTAGATTCCTTTTATAAGTATTTATATTTGCTATTCCAACTTACTTATGGTCATATAAGTCAAAATGTTATTTGATTATTTATTACTAACTAGATTCCAATCTAAATGATTTGTCACATCTCATATTCTATATGTTTTTTCTTTTTTTAATTTGAATATTTTATATAAATTTACTTTCCATTGTACATAATTGGCAATGTGATGGAGCTTTTAAATATAATATTTCACCTCACATAATGCAAAAAATACATCATAATTTTTATTATTATCAAAAAATATAAATAATCACTTAAAATTAGACATTATTGAATACTGACACCGAAAACGTGGGAGAAAGTGCGTTCTGTGTTTATGAACACCCTTTTTAAAAAAATCCTAGCAATATTTTCATATTACTAAAATTTTTCAACCACTCCAACTAACTTAATAACGCTTGTATTAGGATGATATTGTTAACATGAATAGTCCAATAGTAGCGTCGAACCCATGACCTTAGATCGTAAACGATATAGATAATATGGTTAACATGAATAGTCCAATGGTAGCGTCGAACCCATGACCTTAGATCGTAAACGTTATCTTTACCAGTTGCACTTTTAAAATGTGCTATGTGTTAATACTGCATATATGCTATAAATCATAGTTACTGCTTTGATTTTGAAAGCAATGTCAACCTAGAACAAAGAGAATATCCTTAAGAATTAGTAAGCCTGACATAAGACAGGATATTCGAGACGAAGACCGAATGAGCTTTCCGTAACGGTCAGTAGCAAAAGGAATCCCGCAGTTGACAGTTTAATCAATCAAGAGGCTTGCTGCAAAATGCACGTACACGCCTTGAAATATGAGAGCCGTCCCTGCGTAGTAGGTAACGTTTATATTCGATCGTTGTATTGGCAGTTGTGACTTATTGCCGACAGATTGAGTGTCGTGTGCACTATATTTCTAATATTATTTCCAGTTAGTTTCAAATCTAAAATATTTTAACGATGAAATATATTATTATTCAACCTAAAATCATCATCATCATCATCAAGGCATTACAGCCGCGGGTAGGCCTTAGCCTGGTTCAGTAATTTTTTTACAGTCAGATCTTCGTTTAGCTTTTTCCCTCCAGCCCCTCACACCGATTGCCTATAAGTCGTCCTCGACTCCATCTAGCCATCTGAGCTTACGCCTTCCGCGGCGTCTACGACCATCTGGTTTGCCATCGAGTAGGCATTTGGGTACTCTAGTCTCGTCCATCCGTATCACGTGCCCAACCAACGAAGGCGTGCAATCTTGATGACGTTCGGCCCATTGTACAGCTCATATAGCTTATGGTTGTAAAGTGTACGTCATCGCTCATTTTCCAACCTAAAATTATACTGAGAATAATTTGTTTTGATATGTTTACTAGATTTTATACATCATTGACTAAATTGACCCAAAAAACTTGTTTAATTCGATTAACGAAAATAAGATATTCATTCGTAAGCATTAAAAAATTTATATCAGAAAGATGATAGATCTTAGGTTCACTTTTTATTAATAATTCATATAATTTTAAAGTATATTATAATATTTCTAATAAAATAACTTTTGAATGCGTCCAACGAATAGGTCAAAACGTTTGAATAAACTATGTAAATATATCTTCTTGTATCATCGACTTTGAGTAAACAATAAATTAAAAATATTTGCCTCTACATAGAGTTTAAAAAAATATTATTTTAAATAAGCCTAGACTCGTGGCACAATAAATTATGTTAGAAAGCGTGCGCGTGTATATGTGTGTGTTAATGATGATGTTGTTGCCCTAAATTATAAGTAACGATACAAGTACATATATATATATATATATATATATATATATATATATATATATATATATATATATATATATATATATATATAT
>JASFAT010000804.1:0-41834 GCA_031353405.1 Baronia brevicornis | reverse complement strand
CCATATTCCACATTACATTGCAGTGATACGGCAATTTTGGAAAATAGTAAACAGAGATAGGAAGACAAACGAGCAGGCGCGTTACCTGATGTAAAGCAATCAACGCCGCCTATAAACATTTGCAGTACTATAGGCAGGACAGAAGCTTTGCCGGCCTTTAAGGAAATTGTCATTATGGGAGGGAGGAAGTGGAGGGAGATGAGGAGGGGGAAGGGGGGTTGGGCCTTCGGAACTTAGTCGCTCACCGGACGAAGCGCAGCAGACGCATAGATAACAGAATACGTAGCGGCTGTTGCGTTGGTTATATTGGTTCAACTAGCACAGCCGTGATTTATATAAATTGTATTTAAATAAATTGTCTCGATGTTTCTTTGAATCGATACAAAGTTGCGAATAAAACAATGTGTTAATTAGACCTTTTCGACACTATAAGGTGACTGACCGTCGTTCTAAAGACTGAATAAAGTAATACACAATAAAATGAATAATTGACAAGTGGAAGTCATACCTATATACCACAATTAAATCGTCAGTTATCGAATGTAGTAAAATTTTTATACATCACACCATTTCATTAATTATCATATTTTTTATATTACTATGCCATTTATATATGTATATTTAAATACAATCCAAATTGATTTTTTTTCCATGCATTTAACAATAGTTTATATTATAATATTGTTTTTTGTTTGTTATATTTTTAATCTGTAACGTAATTTCTTTTTTATGTATACTATATGCCTTCCTTTTCCATATTAATTTTTTATCTGTAGCTACATATTTTTCTCGATGCGGGAATCGAAGCTGCGACCATTGACTCCATAGGCGACATCCCGTCACTGAGCTGATGATAGTCATCGTCGAGCCGGTATTATCGATACATCTGCACCGTCTACTTGCACGACTAATTGGTTGGCTCCCACCTATGGAGTCAATGGTCTTGGGTTCGCTCCCCGCATTGTAATAAATATATGTATGATTAAACTGACCTTATTTTTTTAATTTAAAACGGGACGCCCATACTTCCATATTAATATTATAAGTGCGAAATGCTAAATCAATTTTGATGAAATTTGGCATCGAGATAGTTAAAGATCCGAGGTGAAACATAGCCTGCTTTTTATTCGGAAACAATATCCCTTACAGGACGCGCGATAGTTTTCGCGCAATAAACTGAATTCCACGCGGGCGAAGCCGCAGGCAGAAGCAAGCGTGTCTATATATGTCAGTTAGCAAATTAACAATAAAAATAAACATAACTTTTTAATGGTCTTTAGTATGAACAATTGCAACAATACCTTGATTATAATTATTTTTATTATAACAAATTATGAAAAATAAAAATAAGTCATCAGTTACAGCAAAGTTTCTGTGACAGTAATATCCTTTAACGGCAATTACTTATAACTATTATGTCACTATCAAGTAAAATAAAATAATATTAATCTCATGAAATTTAACTAGTCCGTTTATCACGTTACGTTTTGATAAAATGGTAGAAATTCTACCAAAACCTTCTATGGACTATTTCAGTCAACTTAAAAAGTCACGATAATATTATACACGCGTTTGTTTCATATCACTTCACTTATACGTCTATATAATCGAATTATATTATATAATACTCCAAGAAAATTAAACAATATAACTGATGATAATATAAGATTATGATAATGAAATAAAAAGACGATGTCACTGATGTAAGTTGGCGGGAAAAGAAATTGGGTGGTCCGTGCCTAGCAGTAGAACATACATATATGCGCTTTAAAAAAAAACCAACATTTTTTTATATATTCACGCCTACCCCCGCAGGGGTTGGTAGAGACCACAGAGCTCCATCCGCTACAATCCCGGCACACCTTCCCCGCCTTCTCCACACTCATCCATCCTTTCATCCATTCTTCCTCTCACATTCATTGTAGCGAAACGGCTCTCCATTAGTCGCTTTTCGCCCTCGTGGGAATCAGGACGTGACGGGTGGCGAACCACGTTGCTGTCATTTTTCAACAAATAACGTATATTAAAAGTCGTCTTAGTGAATCCCACGAGCCGCAAGGGAGGATGGAGGTCAGCTCCAGCAGAGCCCCTCATGCTGAGGTAAGGCACACAAGTACCCTGGGGAAGCCCGATCCCGGGACGGTCGGCACGCTTGTGACTAAGCTCGTCGTTAGCCACGCATCCATTGGCACGGCAGACCGTGTATTGGCGGAGAGAGAGGGAAAAGAATAGAGAAGAAAGGAGAGGGCATGAAAGGGCGGATTGCGGGTTACCAGACTCGGAATAAATATTTATAAATCCATACATATATATATATATATATATATTCCGATGCGGGGATCAAACCCGTGAACATTGACTCCGCGGGCGGGGTGCCCCGCCACTGAGAGAACCGGTCGTTCGAACCTAAAAAAAAAATCCAATATTACAGTAAGATAATAAAAAAAAAACATAACTCGTTAGCCCTGGAGTTAGTGTTGCTATACACGAAAATCGTTCTGAACAAAAAATAAATATAATGCGGTGGGATCGCAACGTATCTGACGCACGTGTATAAAATGCTTTATTGGCGATATTTTTATCTTAAGATTACATTGCGTGTACTCTATCTCCGATTAATCGTTAAAAAACACTTGAAGTCAATGTAAAGTGACGCCATGCATAATGTAACACGGGTTTATATATGAAATTGCCGTTTTAGCATAGATACTGGCTAGTTTGAATTAAACGTGTGAGTCTGGTCTGGTGTCAATCTGGTTTTCTTTTATTTGTTTGTTAATATTCTGTGGCATCATGTTAAAAATTTGCTCATATATTTTTTTTATTGCTAATACCTTTACTCAACTAATAACAAGTTACATCGTTTCTTTAGATATACCTAGATTTATTTTTGTATATTTTTTTTGTGTAACGCACACTCTTACAGGTGTTGGCAGAATGACCAGCGCTGTAGTTTACCAACTACAACATTAAAGCTGAGCCAACGCCTGTTCTTTGGCACATTATTAACGTTAATTTTAAGTTATTCCAAAAATTTGTGTAGTACTTCGCTCTAATATCTTAGCTCAATATTTATTTTGATTGTTACTTTTGATGTTGTTTGTACTGTGCCTTGAATAAACAAATTACCTATCTATTTATCAATCAGATGATAGATCAATCAGAATGAAATTTTTTCGCATGAAAACTATCACCTTGCCTTAACCGATTACAATTTTTTCCACGATTTGTACAATTTTATACTCGAATATTTTCTTCACAAGAATCAGCCCTACCAGCTTTCACATAGTTTGTAGAGCCCACGTCCTCTTAGTTCTGTAGCAAAGATTTAAATAATCATCTGATTAGATGGCAGAAATGCATAGACAACAAAGGGAAAATAGTTTGTCTAAGCGAATGTATATTACCTTACAAAAATTATTAATTTTTCGGTACGAAACGACAAATTCATACTTCAATCCGTTATATTAATATTAAAACTTATTTCTAGGTGAATATTTTCGGCTCCGTCCAGCTGGGTTACTAAGATAAATTCTTTAAAGTTGTATTAAGCAATGATAATTTATCATGTCCGTAATTTATGACGACAAATTGGCTCAGTAGCGTAAGGTATGTTTTCCGTGGTCTTCCCTTACCGATCCTTCCATTCTCTCCATGTATCCAAATCATCTAAGTATCCCTTTCTCAACTTGAGCTTCCCAAACATCGGTTTAACGAAATAATAGAAAATAAATCAGCTGTGTTTGTCTTGTAATAACAAGGTAATGCAGGTTAAAATATAACGGCGATCCGAAATACAATCTCCTTGTATCATTACGTCCGTCTATCTGTCTGTCACTATGTGCTACTCCAGAAACGCCTAGATGTGGCAAGTTGAAATCTGGTACAAGGCTAGACAAATATGATCAGCGCTCTGAAGTCGAATTTGATTTCAACTGCATATATTGGAAACGATGACCTAATTACCTCTGCGGTGTTGCATATATATATATATATATATATATATATGGGAAATGGGCAAGCGTCCCCCCCCATGGAAAGCAATTAACGTCGCCAGACACCCGCAGTGTCAAGGGCCTGCGGAAACGTTGCCGGCCTTTAAGGAAAGTGTAGGCTTGTTTTTTGTCTTGTTCCAATGTCGTATTGGTTTGGAAACACCGCTGGAGGTAGCTGGTTCCACAGAGTAGTGGTGCGTGGAAAGAAGTTTCTTTAAACGCATCGTACCACTCATCCATATGGTGGGGATGAAACTTTTCCTCGTGGCGAGTTGTAAGGTAGTGGAATTAAGAGGCTGGAATTACTCGGAACAATTCCTCGGAGCACTCCCCATTGTAATATGGATAGAAGATGCTGAGAGATGAGATATCCTTCCGCAGTTTTAAAAAATCTAGCCGTTCGGTGATATTTTCATTTCGGATTATTGAAGTAAATACAAATACCCGAATAAGAACCGAATATAACAAAACAAATACTTTATCACTGCGCCATTTTGGTAATCAACATACATACATATGTATGTATATAAAAGATATATGAGAACATTCATAAATACATAATGTTTACTTCACATTTATTAATTTAGTAGCGAAGTTGCGAAGCTTTTTGAAGAAAAACTTATTTGTTGCCTTTCTGATCTTCTCGGGCAAGGAATCCCGTTTATTCTTTGATCTATCGCATTGTTGCATGAAATTTATTATTTTTATTAACGTTATATAAAATATGATAAAAGGTATAGAGCGGACGATCAAATCATTCTATAAATAACAATATTTTAGATAACAAAAATACGTTCATCACATAAAAAGGCGCGTCGGACACTAAAACATTTCGTTTTATGCGTTCCTATCTCCATAAAAATGTACAGTTGAGTACAAAAGTGTATCTATCTATATTTTCTTTCTTATTCAATTCCTTCTGTTACTTAAAATACTTTTTTATTCATCCACTCAAGTTCGAATACATTTTTTTAAAATTGTAGTAGATATACTTGATGTTAATAAAGTTTTTTCAAATATTAATTCATTAATTAAATGTAATTAAATAATTTTAGTTTTATATGTGAGAATTTTTTTTTTATGGGATAGAAGGGCAAACGAGGAAGCGTGTCGCCTGATGGAAAGCAATCAGCGCCGCCCATGGGCAAACGCGTCACGGCAGGAGTCGCGGAAGCGTTGCCGGCCTTATATAAGATATTTAGCAGGATATAAAAGTGGGAATTGACTTATTTATCACTTGTTTATTTGCAATTGTTATGATTCTATTTCATAATACCAATGGGCATATGAATGGTTGTGTAAAATTTGTTTGGGCGGCTGTGATTATTTAGCCGCGTGATCGTTTGACTGCTATGCCGTAAAAGAATCTATAAGCTTTTCGTACATTAAATTATAAATAAATAAAAATATTGTATTTACCAGAACAAGGATAATATATCTTCTTTATATACTTCTTTGCAAATAAACAATTTTATTTTTATGTGGACAGCCCTACTTGGCTAAGATCCGCGACAAGCAAAACAATAACAGAAAATTAATAATGTGTGTTTTCCTGCTGGATGAAGTGGATTTATTTGGAACTTAAATCAAAAACATACCGAAAATCGGCCATCAACTCTCCACCCACTAACCACTATATATAACACCAAACACACACTACCACTTTTCCACCTTGTAAACGACACGAGTTTCGCCCCAACACGAGGCATCTTAGGGTAGTAGACTCTATGGAAGACAACCGAAAAGTTATTAATTTTCTGTTATTCTTTTGCTTGTCGCAGATCTTAGCCAAGTAGGGCTTTTGATTGTCCACATAGTGAGATGTATTTCCGCAAAGTAACGCCTGAATCCATCAAATATGCCAAAAATATTTCAATATCATCTATATAATGAAAAGCAAACGCATGACAACCCTGACAATGGACGTGTCTAATTATTTTTATAGCTCACAGCACTTCGATTAAAACGCTGGTGTCGCCATAACAAAAGGCCGTTTTGGATTAACATAACAAAATGGTGGACTCGATATCAGTTGGAATGTTTGTGTACATGATACAACATTTGGAATAGTGATATTCGTTGGTCAAATTAATTTAGTTATCTAATTTGATGTACGGATTCTTAAGAAAGATTAATTTCTGAGAATGAATGTACCTTTTTAATGGAATATAAATACAAACCAACAAGCGTGTAGCCTGATGGAAAACATTTTATGCCGCTCATAGAAATCTAGAAATTCAATAAAAGCAGAGGCATTGTAGAAGTGCCAGTCTTTAACAAACGTATAGGCTTATTTATTGAAGGTTCCAATTTCGGTTTTTAAATCAAAAATCGGTTCGGAAATACAGCTGTAGGGAACCAGTTCCACAAACTAGTAGTGTGTGATAAGAAGTTTCGAGAAAAACGCAGTGTACTGGATCGTCACTCATCGAGATAGTGGGGACGAAACTTTTCTTTGTGGCAATTGTGCGGTAGTGAATTTTAGTGGCATTATTTTTTTGAACAACTCCCCGGAGCACCTTTCATAGTAAACGAGATAAAAGATGCTGAGAGATGAGATATCCCTCTGCAATGAGAAGTAATGGTTACACTACTTATCTAGCCGAATCTAGACGATCGGTGAGATCTTGGTTATTGCAATTATTCAAACCGCCCGACGTATGCGTTAAGGGGAAGGATTCTGGCGTTTTGATCCAAAGATGAGAACAGTATTTCGCATTATGATTGAATAGCTTTTGCCCGCGGCTTCGCTCGCGTGGAATTTAGTCTGCCACATTAAGTTTCGTGACAGATCATTTTAAATAAATATATATTTTTTTACTTAAAATATGGTTCACAATTTTGGTCATAGCGGCTTCTACATAAAAGGTAGATATATGCTGTGGCGGACTTTTATTTAGAACTATTCAAGACAAACAATCCTAAGGTACATCATCTTTGTGTAACTCCAATGGTTTAGGCAGCGTACGCCAAGATAGCTCTCAGGGGCCAGATTTTTTTCCGACTTAATTGACATGTAAAAACTACTGGACGGATTTGGATGAAACTTTACAGTAATATAGGTTATACATCGGAATAACATATAGCCTAAAATTTGTAATGATTTTATGTAATTTTGGTCGTAAACTAACGATACATGTCAATATTTGTAATGCCTACAATTTGTAATGATTTTATGTAATTTTGGTCGTAATATAACGATACATGTCAATTAAGTCGGAAAAAACGTACGCTGCCTGAACCATTGAAGTTACACAAAGATGATGTACCGTAGGATTGTTTGTCTTGAATAGTTCTAAATAAAAGTCCGCGACAGCATATATTACCTTTTATGTGGAAGCCACTATGACCAAAATTGTGAACCATAAATTAAGTAAAAAAAAAATACATTTAATTTAAAATGATCTTTCACGAAACTTAATGTGGCAGACCAAATTCCACGCGAACGAACCCGCTGGCAAAAGCTGGTTATATTTGATTGATAACACTGTAATTAATTTGGCAATAAAATCAAATAAAAATGTCTGTCCATCAAACTAACTGATAGGGAATACTCATTCCCGTCGGCACTCGAGTGCACTAATAACGCTCACGGTCCATTTGTTTATCTTATCAGCCAACCGAGGAATTCGAGATGTTCGCAAATTGAGTGTTGTTTACTTGAGTCGCCGCCAAGTTTCATAATCCAAACGCGTAACGCACTTTAGATGAGTCAAAACTGTTCAAATGCAGAAATAAATAAAGACTTACAGAACCATGACTGTTACCGATAAAGGCTGTAATGCAAAATCTTGCACCCTGCAGGTATATGATAATTTAAATTTCATTTTAGCTAACTCTACTTAGCGAACTAATTCGCTAAGTAGAGTTAGCTAATATATAATAGTACTACTTAGCGAATTAGTATATATAATAGGTAGTTATATTAATAGTTTAAACTTATTAAACAAATTACCCATCAGCCATTAATGTAAATTTTCTCATTATAATTACCAGATAATCAGCATTATTATCCGATAATCATAATGATCGCGGGTTTGATCCCCGCATCGGAATAAATATATATGGCCTACAGATATTTTTTCCGAGCCTGGTAACCCCGCCAATACGCATTGGCGTGACGGATTAATGTCCGTTCCTCCAGAAATTGGCTGTGGTTTGGTTAAGAGTAATCATTACAAAAAAAATAGGGGTATATAATAAAATGATGATGTCAAGCGTTACTTTGCGGATGTTTATTATAACGTTGAACAGTCAAAATTACTTTTCTAAGACACACAAACACTATAGTGTTTGCGGATCTTAGCAAAGTAAATATGACTGTCAATCTTTTAAAAATTATATTGTCTTCAATCATAGGAGGCATTTTAAATACGTTGTCTTAAAGCCATATAATATTATTTATTCGTCATTGTCTTGATTATTTATACATAGTAAATTTAATAATCTAACATTAAAGATATTCACCTCAAATCTCTGCCTCCATAATTCATCATCTTTCGTCATAATTGTACAGATATATGTTTATTGTGCATTTCGGTGTCGATGCCGGAGGTTGGAATTAGAATGAATCCCCCTCCCGTCCCGACTGAAATTCGGCTTTTATGTACAAAATCGAGAAGGGGAACAAAGACAATATACATAGAACAAAAAATTGCTAAAAATAAATTTGATTCAGCATAACAACAATATCTTTTTTAACAAATAAATGAAATTACTGCAAAATAATTCTTAAAATACAGCTCAATATTCAAATTACATATTTATATGAATTTTAGATAATTCTAAATAATTTATTTTACACAAATTACAATTATTTTATTTAAACCAATATTGTTTTTGGTGTACAATAAAGAATATATCTATCTATCTATCCTTACATAATCTGCCAATAGATGGCGACAAAATAGTTTTATCTAAATAAAATTAAATTGTCTATGGCATACAATAATTAAATAATGATATTAATTCTAATACGGTGACTTCCATGTTTATGTATATAAGTATTTATTTATATAGTCTTTGTACCGTCTTTTATCTTTTTTATCAACCCCAAAAATTAAAGAGAATGCCTCCCGGCATTTAGCCGATTTTGTACCAAAAATGTACATTACGAATAAAAAAAAACTACTTTTGGTATACACAGTGTTTATTACGAATAACAGTCGTATGGTCACAGTGCAGTGAAGCAACGGGTGGCAAATTACTCAATTGTCAAAGAGCACACAACGCTCATTCCTCAATGACATCCACTTCTGTTGTATTGTTCGGATGCGATGTCCAATATCAATCTATTATATATACTTACGTGTTATCTATGTATCTCGAGATATTTAAGGAGAAAATATTATTTTTACAACACCTACGGTGCATGCAATAGTACAATTAAATTATATAACAAGTATGATAAGACTTTTCCCGCCACCTTACATCAGTGACGTTGTGTTTTTATTTAATTTTCGTAATCGTATCAGTTATATTGTTTAATTGTGGTGACGTTTTTTGGTAGAATTGCCACGATTTTATCAACACGTAACGTGACAAGCTGACTAGACATTCCAAAAGATTAGATATTATTCCATTTTACATGACACTGGCATAATAGTTTTAATTAATTGCCATCAAAGAAAAGTATGATAAACAATTCTAAGAAAAAAATTAGGACTTTTCCCGCCAATATACATAAGTGACGTCGTGTTTTCATTTCCTTTTCATAATCATATATTATTATCAGTTATATTGTTTAATTATGGTGGCGATTTTTGGAAGGATAGCCACCATTTCATCAAGACGTAACGTAATAAATTGACTAGTTATATTTCAAGGGATATGATGTTATTGTTTTTTACTTGACACTGGCATAATAGTTATAACTAATTGCCATCAAAGAAGAAAAAGACAAAGTTTAAAAAAAAATCACAAAGGCATTAAATTATATTTTCGGTTAAATAATTGGTATTATAATTTATAGATTTAACTACTTCCATAGAGGTGCAGTATATATTTTACGAAATAAATATATTCCCACTTAGTTAAAGTTTTGCAAAATCACAGATTATAAACTTTAAACACTTTTTATGATTTGGCGCGTTCACACAAACCATGTTCAAATAAGGAGAATGTTATATATAAATGTAATGTTAACGTAATATATTAATGTAAACAAAGCAAGTAAATTGATAATTTAAAATTTTTTTCAATAGGTATATTTACAAAAAAAAATTGACGGTAGTTGCTTGAATGTCGATTACAAACGACGGTTACAGAAACAGCAGTTGTTCGCGCATCGTAGTTCAAAATTGGCTCAATCTGTCAAATTGTACCGTAGCATATATTTTTTTGTACAAAGATTGAATAATTTAGGTGTAACTGTGCTCGTATCCAATATTATTACGAAAGGTTTGAACATACGATGAAATCCAGCGAAGAATCAGAAGCAAACCAATCCACGAGTACAACTCGTAAATGTAAGTACCTACTTCGAATATACATACGATCACTTTTTCAATTCCTACTATTAGTTCACACTTTCCCTATATATATAATATAATATCTCCCTATATGTATAATATAATCTTGTTCAAATTTTTAGCCGTTAATAAAATATTTTTTATTCCTCCACTCAAGTTCAAATACTATTTTTTAAACTTGTAGTGGTTGACAGTTGATGTTAATACAGTTTTTTCAAATATTAATGCATTAATTAAATTTGATTAATAGTAGGAATTGACTTTAACATTTTTTTATACATATTATTTGTTATAGGTTATGTTCTGTAAACTATCGTTTGGTATTTGTACTGTTAAACACATAATTTTTTCAACTTTTTAACATGTATATGTATTATAGGTATACACACATATTATATATATATATCTTGAATGTGATATAATCTTAATAATACATAACTTGTTACAAAAATTGTTAATTTTTTTTTTCTATTTGATTAGCACAAATGAATACAAATTACTTCACATGATTAGTATTTAATACTTCGGTCAAGGGAACGGACTGGCGTTGAATTGGAACGATAGACTGTCAGTTTAATTTCGAAAATTAATTTGCATCCACCTTAGACAAGCGCTTGACGTCTATTTCACTAGAAATGGGGAGGACTGTGCCTAGCAGTGGGACATATATGAGCTGTAAACAAACTGAACCGTACTGATAATCTCGAAATGAAATAAAATACTTTGCGTCATCGCATCTCGTAAGGGTACCCAGAATACTGACGCCATTATCTCTCTGTATAAATGAAATTAAATAATACAAATATGATTATAGATATTGATACGTAAAATAAATTTAAGACAGTGAGTATACATTTAAACCAATAAATTTCGAAAATAATCGAAATATTATTTTATACTATAGAACGTCAAAAACGTGCTTGTATACGGAAATCAATAATCAAAAGATATTATATCGTGTTTGTTGAATTCGTACTTGGATATTTTGTACAATATTAAAATATTCACTTTACTACTTACACATAAACTCACATATCACTATTTTAACAGAAATAACCCTTATCTGTGCACGGAAGCGCGAGTTGTTCTATTTTGTTCTATCGTAATGCTAAAAAGCAATTATTTCTTTTACCTTTCACATTTTAAAAATTACGAACGTTAAGAATATTTTAATTTAGCAAAAAAGGTTTTGTGTATTTAAATAAAATGTTTTATAGATTTAAATAAATTTGTGATTGTATCACTCACAGTATACAGTACGTATCTGGCTGGCAATGAGTTTTTTATTTTTCGTACATTCATTACACATCTCTGCGCAAGTGTATGTATGATACTCTTTATTCTGATTAATGGAGTCAGGCGTTACTTCGCGGAAATACATTACCATGTGGACGGTCATAACTTTTACTTAGTTAAGATCCGCGACAAGTAAGGAATAATAGAAAAATAATATAGTGTGTTTTTACTAAAGTAAGGGGATTTACGGGGTTCTTAAACTAAATTTTACCGAAAAAACGTCAGCAACTCTCCACTTCCCGTTGACAAGACAATAATTGTCTTCTGTGGAGTCTACTATACCTGAAGATGCCTCGTGTTGGGGCGAAACACGTGTCGTTTACAAGATGGAAAAGTGATAATGTGTGTTTGGTGTTGTGTATAGTGGTTGGTGGGTGGAGAATTGATGGCCGATTTTCGGTAAGTTTTTGGTTTAAGTTCCAAATAAATCCACTTAACCCAAAGGAAAAACACACATTATTAATTTTCTGTTATTGTTTTGCTTGTCGCGGATCTTAGCTAAGTAAAACTTTTGACTGTCCATATAGTGATGGATTTCCGCAAAGTAACGCCTGACTCCATTAATAATCTACTATACGTGATGATGCCTCGTGTGCAATGTGGAAAAGTGGTGGTGTGTGTTTGGTGTTGGTGTTGTTAATAGTGGTTTGGAAGTGGCCGAAGGCAGCCGGTTCCATAGAGTGGTGGTGCGTGGAATGAAGTTTCGGGAAAAACGCACCGTACTGTATCGCCACCCATCCAGATAGTCGGAAGTGAGAGATGAAAGTGGAATTTAGCGGCAGGAATTATTCCGATCATTATTATTATTTATACAGATCTCTCTATTTCTTTAGATCCGAAACTCGAGGCGGTACCAAGGAGGGGCCGGATGGCCGGTGAGTTCAATGTGGTGTAATACCAATATTTTAGCAATTTTTCAATTTTTAATTGTAATATATATGTACGGGATCTCCACTTCCCGTACCGGTGAGGGGGTGCAGCGTGACGTCTTCATCATCTTGATGAATGAAATGCTTCAATTTCTTCTATTAGGGTCGGAGGTATAGTTGAGACTTTCTTCCTGTTCCTCTTGTTGTTACTGAAGCGAACGCACATCGGTGCTACAAAATGCGCGTCATATGTTGCATCCATTCGCCATCGACGTTATGGGTCGCTGACTACTATTTTGCTATGTGCGAGTGAGACGACGAATGGATGTGGGATCGGGACGGCAATCTACGGGTATGTCATTCTATACCTCCTCGCCTTTTCACTTTATTATGTAGAAACTTATAGCTATGTACAAACTATGACTATACATTATATGCCTTTACAATATATGATCTATTACATACTAGCTATTGCAATTGTATAAAGCAAACTATTTACTATGAGCATATACACAATATGTGATCTATTATAAAGTTATTCACTATAACAAGCATTTTTTTCTATTCACTGTATGCACACACTATATTTGTCCTGCACAATATATATTTTTCAATTCCTAGTATTAGTTTACATTCTCCCAAAACATACATTTGCTTAGTTACGCATAGCTATTTGCTCACTTGCAACACTGTAGTAGAATTTGATTATATTGGTAAAAACCAAGAATAATACGCATGCGTATTATTTTGGGTTAGGCCTTATTTAAAAATATATCTGTTTTCTCGTTATAGGAAAGCAGGCAAACGAGCATACGGGTCACCTGGTGGTAAGCGATCACCGCAACCCATAAACATCCGCATCGCCGGAGGCGTTGCAGGTGTGTTGCTGGGCTTTAGCGAACACATACGCTCTATTCTTGAATTCCCCAATATCATAACCACGTGGCAACACCGCAGGTGGTAAATTGTTCCATATTACCACGGTTCGTGTAACTATAGAAATCTGTGTAAAAACACAGAAACACGCCTTTACTTTACTTTTGAAGTACCCCCACATCAAAAAAATTCAAGGGTTAAGATCCTTGGGTGCCTCGGGTAGCCATGATACGGCGGGATACGGCTTGATTTGTTAGAGAAGAAATTTCATCATCGAATTCAGAAACACGAAGAAGCTTCATGGTCCTCTATCAGTGTGAGGCAGGGTGCCATCTTCTTGATACCATATGCGTGTAATGAAGGCATCCTGCTTTATATGTTCTCATAATATCGGTAGAAAATAATTAAATTACTGATTATTTGACTTATAAGCTTATTCTCCCACCGGAAACCCTATAAAATTAAATCGTCATTTTAATAAGATAAGAAAAATCTCTTAGAAATAGAAAAAACTTTATTCATTACACCTAATTTTTTACAACAGCTAAAATTAAAACCTTAATAATATTGTATATATATATACAAATAAACAAAACAAAAAGAAAATAATCTTACAAGTGTCATAATATGGTTCTTGCTCAGCATATGCTAGGCGTTCTATTGGAGCACCTGGCGCTGAATAAGCATAATTCGCTACTGTAGCGACTCATTATAGTGAGTCGCCGTTTGAATTGAACGGTCGTTTCGCACTCATGTGGCCTTTACAGTATGTTGTAATGCTGTTAACGTACGTACGTAAAAAATATCTGGTTTTTGTTTTGACACGCCACTGTCAGGGTAGTAAGGTAGACCATAACCGTTTCTATTACTTTCCGGTAAAAATAACAGCGTATTGTATTACGCACTTTTAAATTTCTTCAGCAATCAATCCGTTAATGTGTTTTGAAGTGGTATAGCCATGCTGTGGCAAGGCGAATTCTTATTCCTCCCCTTTTTGGGCCTCCGGAACTCAACCGCTCACCGGACAAAGCGCAGTAACTAAGCTACCACTCAGACTCCGGTTTTTTGCGGGAGTGTGGTACTTCCCCGGGCGAGCCGGCCCATTCATGCTACAGACAAATAATATGCCTTTCTTGAGAAAGTATTCGTCTGCAGCGTAACTCTACCACTATCAAAAAATCAAGCCCACTCATATTTTAAAAGCCGGCAACCCATTTTTAATGCCTATGGTGGTATAGATTTCTATGGGTGGCGTTGATTGCTTTTCATCACATAATACGCTTGCTCGCTTGCTTTCTGCTCCCTGCTGCTCCCAAGTTCTTCCGATGATGATGTAAAGGCTCTAGAGCGATTAATGTCATTTCACACAAAAATAGAACAGACTGTCAAAGGAGTGAACAATTTTTTTTTAATATCTCACAAATGTTATCGTGGCGACGGAGCTTCGTTATCATTCAGTTAGATATATAGAATATATATATAGATATATAGTATAGACGTTCTAAGCCGTCAGTCACGGAATGTCAGGTGGAAATTTATTGCTTAAATAGAGGCGGAAAACTGCGCAATATCAAGAGAATTATACGAAATTGAAATCCTGTTAGGAACAAGAGATACGATTTCCAATGACAGCTAATGCGACAACATAATAAAAAAAGTAATACTAACTTTTTTTTACATACAAATGTTGTAAATTAAGTTTACATATTAATTATATATTAACGTTTGTTGTTGTTGTTAACGATTTAGTATTTAGCGTGTCCTGTGACACATAGGCCTCTCCCAGCTAAATTCCTCAATGTTTTGTTCTAAATGTTTTTTAACTATGAAGCCAACACCATAACATCCTTTTGTTTGACCTTTATAATATAGAATATAATCTTTCCGATCTTCAATGCTCTCGCCTAATCTTTTTACTTCACTTAATTCTATTATATCCTTATTAATGGAGTCAGGCTTTACTTTGCGGAAATCCATCACTATGTGGATAGTCAAAAGTTTTACTTAGCTAAGATCCGCGACAAGTAAAACAATAACAAAAAAATTAATAATGTGTGTTTTTTGTGCTTGATGAAGTGGGTTTATTTAGAACTTAAACCAAAAACTTACGGAAAATCGGCCATCAATTCTCCACCCACCAACCACTATACACAACACCAAACACACATTACCACTTTTCCATCTTGTAAACGATATGTGTTTCGCCCCAACACGAGGCATCTTCAGGTATGGTAGACTCTACGAAAGACAACCGAAAAGTAACTTTTCGCTTGTCTTCCATAGAGTTTTTTTTTTGTTATTGTTTTGCTTGTCGCGGATCTTAGCTAAGTAAAACTTTTGACTATCCACATCTATTATATCCCACTTTACTTATGATTTACTTTAAAAAAATATTTTATATTATTTTATTTTATTTACTTTAAAAAAGATACATAATATATTGATAAGTAAATATAACTTGAAGCTTAACTTTATACTTCTAACTATTGTACTTACTGCCTGTTGGGTGGATATATTCGTAGAGAAGCTGGCTCATAGATTTGTTAGGTTCCCATCAGATTATATAGAAACATCAAGGGAAATTGAATCATTATTGTGTGAAACCAGCTACCTTCAACGATATTTACGAATCGATTCTTAAAAAAAAACAAGCCTTCACATTTCTCAAGGGCCGGCAATGCTTCTGCGATGCCTGATCTGGTGGTACGCTTTTTGCCTACGTATTCTAGTGCAGGACTCCAAGCCGCCGTATTGTCTCCCATTGACGCAGGAATCGATGTTTTGGTGACTTGACACCTTGACTTTTCGACAAGTACATTTATCTGGCACTAAACCATTTGGGTTATCAAATATAGTTATATGATCGAGTGCGTTAAAATAAAGCGTCACGCAATAAGCTGTGTGTTATCAGTCCATGATCTGATGACACAATAAAAAAAATATAGGCGTGTGTACACTGTCGCACATCAATCTCGGCCCGCCGCCAGTGTTTTATGCTTTACGTTTTTGAAATGGGATCAATACACGGAAATTAAATTTAAACAAAACACCAGCACATTAATTTTACATACATACATATAGTCACGCCTGTCTCCCTGTAGGGTTAGGCAGAGACCACAGATCTCCATCCGCTACGATCCCCACACACCTTCCTCGCTTCCTTCACACTCATTCATCTTTTCATCCATCCTCCCTCTTACATTGATGGTAGCGAAAAGGCTTTCCGTTCGTCGCTTCTCGCCCTCGTGGGAATCAGGACGAGACGTTTGGCGAACCAGGTCGCCGTCATTTAACGAATTAGGTATTTTAAAATTCGTAATAGTAAATCCCATTAGCCGTAAGGGAGGATGGAGGTCAGCCCCAGCAGAGCCCCGCATGTGATATAAGGCACTATAGTTCCCGGGGGATCCCGATCTCGGGACGGTCGGCATGCTTGCGATTAAGCTCGCCCCTAGCCATCCTTTGGCACGGCAGACCGTAGATTGGCGGAGAGGAAGGGAAAGGGAAGAGAAGAAAGGAAAAGGCAGGGGAAAGAAAAGATGGATTTAGACATGATGATAGGGATATTATACTAACGCAACGGCAGAATACGGAAGCAGCTCGGAAGGCCGGGGTCGCGTACCCGTGTACCAATACCATAAACACCGGACAAGCGGCTAGGCAAAGATACTGCCTAACCATGTCTTTTTGACACGATTTAATAAGAACGCGTGAATGACAACAGCGAACAACCGCGAGTATTAATTAGCTATAAAGTAAAATAATTTAACGCTTAATTAGGTTTGTGTGTTTAAAGAATGAATGTCGAAAAGCGTTCCGTGTGTTGGCATCCTGTCATTGCCTGTGACATACGACCAATAAAACCTAACGACCTTTTCAAAGTGTTGTCATATCATACTGTTTAAGTATAGTCGATGTATTGAATTTGATTATTCATTAGCATGTGTATCACTGTTGTAACTATATATATGACGTACAGGTATTTTTTTTTAATGGCATAGGAAGGTAAACGAGCAGGCGTGTCAACTGATGGAAAGCAACCAACGCCAAAGTGAAATTATGGGAGTGGGAATCTGAGGGGGAGAGGGAGTGGGAATCGGAGGGGGAGTGGGGAGGGGAGGGTGTTGGTTAGCCTCCGGAACTCAGACCGCTCACCGTACGAAGCGCGGTAGACAAGCTACCACTCAGACGCCGGTTTTCTGCGGGAGTGTGGTACTTCCCCGGGCGATCCGGCCCATTCATACTACAGACAAATAATAAGCCATTCTTGACAAAATATTCGTCTGCAGCGTGGCTCTACCTATGTACATATATGTAATATGTTATAAGTGTGTGTATACACAATACACACACTTTGTGTGTGTGTGTGTGTGTGTGTGTGTGTGTGTGTGTGTATTATGTAAGCATGTGCGTGTGTATGCATAAAAAGAAAAAGAGTATATTTAATTACGTTTTTTAATATAAATTGTTGTAAGAGAGAATTTTATGAAGAGTTTTTTAAATGTGGCTCTAGTGGTACGAAATAAATCTAGGACTTTAAATAACTTATTATAGGAAGTGCGTATAACAAAGATAATAAATTATTATATAATAAATTATAGTAGATTTATTGTAGTATTTTAAAAATTGTATTATTTTTTTTTATATATATTCACGCCTATCCCCCGCAGGGGTTGGCAGAGACAACAGAGCTCCATCCGCTGCCATTCATCGCAGCGAAACGGCTCGTCATTGGTCGCTTTTCGCCCTCGTGAGAATCAGGACGTGACGGGTGGCGAACCACGTCGCCGTCATTTTTGACAAATTAGGTATATTAAATTCGCCTTAGTGAATCCCACGAGCCGCAAGGGAGGATGGAGGTCAGCCCCAGCAGAGCCCTGCATGCTGAGGTAAGGCACCATAGTCCCCGGGGGAGCCCGACCCCGGGACGATCGGCACGCTTGCGACTAGACTCGCCCCTAGCCACGCATCCATTGGCACGGCAGACCGTGGATTGGCGGAGAGGAAGGGAAAGGATAGAGAAGAAAGGATGAGCAGGAAAGGAAATGCGGACTGGGAGGGTTACCAGACTCGGAATAAACATTTATAAATCTATATAAATATTTATTCCGATGCGGGAATCGAACCCGCGACCATTGACTCCGCGGGCGGAGGGCCCCGCCACTGAGCCAATCGGTCGTCGGTGTATTATCATATATTGTAATTTTGAAAATACACATACAAATACACAATATAAATTATTATCAATTTTTTCTTAAAATTTCCATCGAAAATGCATTTTTTTCATGAAAAGGAATCGTATCCCGTTTTAACTGGTTTTAATAATAAATAAACCTCTTGAACTTGCATTGTTGCAACCAATCATAATAGGAAAAGTCGTGGACAAGAGGGGAAAAATTGAACGGAGAAGAAAATCTCTATTAGTAATCTCTGGGAGTGAATAGGGATAGAGTGTTTCTGAAATGCTTCGCCTCGCCGGAGATGAGGACAGTTGTACTGAATTGACTGCCAACTTCCGTTAGTGTGAGAGGCCCTCTAAGAAGAAACTAAGATTCCGTAGTAGTTCATATGATTATAACACACAAATATAAAGAACAAACATCTAAACCAGGGATTCTCAAAGTGGTGGATATCGACCCCTTAGGGTCGGAATCGGTTTCCCAGGGGTCAAACATGATTTTCGTTTGAAATTTTCAAGATACGTGAATCAAGAAGGCACAATCAATGACATCTCAATCATTAACAAACAATAAAAATTTGTTGTTACTTTAATTATTATTTAATAAATATTAAGGTGCTAATTTCAACATTAAGATATTTTTCATTAGACTTGTAACAATGTAAATTACTTTAATAAATGTTTAAAATCATAAGATAAATGTACAATGACAGTACCTAATAGATAGTTTTATTTTACATAAATGAAAATTACTGTTTTTAGAGAGGGGAGGGGACGATCGAATTTACGAAAAATTATATAGGGGTCGATGATCAAAAATGTTTGGCAACCCCTGATCTAAACACAGAATAAATCTCTACACGTACAAATGTGGAACGATTGTCCACCTGCGATATTTCTACATAAATACCATATAGGGGCATTCAAGAGACGGCCATATGTGATCGCAAAGGGTCGGCAAAACATCTGATATGCCTCCGGTGTTGCGGAAGTCTATGGGCGACAGTGATCAATTACCACCAGGTGACCCAGGCCAGGCCAGCCACCAGGTGGCTCTGCTAAAAATATCCGTTCGGATGTGATAATCAAGCCGCGACCAGAAATCGAATATTCATGTGGATGACTATTAAGATATACAGTATAAATAAAATTATCATAATCATACATGTTGCATTGGAAACCCGTTTAACAATTTATTCTAAACATATCAACAATAAACATTCCTCCATAGATTAATAATGAATAAATAAATAAAACCTATAAATATGGACCCATAATTACAAGACAAATATAACTAACTACTATTGCCAAAACGCATATTTGCCATACAAACATATGATGCATTTGCATACATCTATTTATATCTCGATGCGGGAATCAAATCTCCGACATTCGGCTCAGAAAAAGCATGTTCCACTGCGCCATTGAGGCAAATAAAATTATCATATGTTTTACATTAAAAACCTGTTTGATCATTTAATTTAAAGATCAGTAATAAACATTCTTCAATACTATATTATTACGATGATAAAAAGTATTGCAAATGCGATATAAAAAGATATCGACTTGCAAACCTTCTATAGTCTATAAGTGTAAAGAATTGTTTCTTGTTAACATCCGAATTACAACATTTATGAATTGAATACAACTATTTGACAAGGCAAACGATCAAGCGTATCGCTTAATGAAAATCAATCAACGCCGCCCATAGATATTTATTACACCAAAGACATTGCAGAAGTGTTCAATTATTTTTTTATTTATCAATTATTTTTTAATTATTTTTTGAGAAACAAATTGTTATAAACTTAAGCTATTGTGAAATTTACTTAGTTTATCAATAACTTTTTTTTATTCTAAATGTATTTTATGTGTATATGTGTCATTAATAATTAATAATCATTTATTAAATTAATGAATAACTAATATATTATCTTTATAACAGCATATATAAATCTTCTGTCCAACGTTGAACTTCTAAACGGATGGATCGATTTTGATGAAACTTTTTGTGTGTGAGTTGGTCCCTAATCTAAACTGTTATGTTTATATTCACAGTTAAATATTGTAGGTAGCATTGCAATGGGATTCTAGGTTTTTTTAATTCAGGAGAATATCTGCCGGGCCCGCTTTTATTGTTCATAATTTTGATAGAACTTTCAAGAGAAAATAGGGAAGGGGAATTCAAAAGAAATATTGTACATCTTTTTAAAAAAACCTATAAGTAACAGGTGTAAGTGTGGCACAGTAGCGGCGCTCGCAGCTAGGAAGTCAAGGTTCGATCCCCGCATCGGGATATATGTACGACCCATAGATCTTTATTCCGACTCTGATTACTCCTCCACACTGTAAAACGTAACGGATTATTATCCGGTCCTCCAGAAATGGGGAGAACTGTGCCCAGCAATGGAACATACACACATATACATAAGTCACGTACATATAAGGAAATATTTATGTTGAAAAAATTTAAAAGAATGAATAATAAATAAGAAAAAACAATTTAAATGATTTATCATATAGCAAATTTTCAAGTGCAAACATCGATTTCGTTATAAAAATTCATATAAAATATAATGGTATACTTGTAAATGAGCATCTTAAATTGTACCGTAGTACAGTCATATTACTTACCCATTAATAAAATGCATGTTGCCAATATATTTATATACCAATTACACATCATTTTACACACAAATTTTGAATCAATTTTCACTTCATATACATGATCACAATATATCCTTTATTTTAAAAATGTCATAATTTACACAAAACTTGCAGTATACATATTAATGTCACATTTTTAACAATTATTAAATAAAAAAGCACGTAAAAAATTTATAAAAAAGTATCTGGATCAATTAAAATAATATTTTAGATTTGCTTATATTTTTTAATCAAAAAATTACCGAACTTAGTACAACGATAAGATGATACTTCGATACGGCTATACTCGACGCCGATCAGCACGCGACTGAAGGCTGAAGTGAAAATATCGAGGATGCTTTCAGACACGAAATACTCGCGTTTCAAGTTCCGGCAACCGGCGTTCATACATCGCTAGGGCTGTCAAAAATATTACAGGACAATCTATATATCGACACAAAATAGCGAAAACGTGGTAAACCGCAAAATAAAAACTTACAACCAGAATCATAGAAAAACGTAAGATTTCTGAAAAAGTTGTATCTGGTCACTCAAAAACAGTCAGTTCCAACGCTGTACAAAATTTACTATTGGCCGTAAAGCTGCGAGTCTAAGATCACGCAGTATTTTTTTATGATCCCGAAATGTAATATTTTTTTGACATGTGTCATTTACAGCGTTTTCGCTTTTTTGCGTCGATATTAATGATTGCAGAAAGCATTTTGCACATTGCGCGCACGGAGTAGTATGAGATTTGGAGTATATGGTGTGTAGAGAGATAAAAAAATTAATAAATTGGAGTCGAATTTCTTGATGCCAGTATAGGGTTATCACCCGCCAATCTTCTTGAACAAACGCCGTGAGTTATTTATTGTCTGTCCTTTAGAAATGGGAAAACCTATTGATTAGCTCTTTTTTTTTATATATATTCATGCCGATCCCCCGCAGGGGTTGGCAGAGACCACAGAGCTCCATCCGCTGCCATTCATCGCAGCGAAACGGCTCGTCATTGGTCGCTTTTCGCCCTCGTGAGAATCAGGACGTGACGGGTAGCGAACCAAGTCGCCGTCATTTTTCGACAAATTAGGTATATTACAGTCGTGTTAGTGAATCCCACGAGCCGCAAGGGAGGATAGAGGTCAGCCCCAACAGAGCCCTGCATGCTGAGGTAAGGCACCATAGTCCCCGGGGGAGCCCGACCCCGGGACGATCGGCACGCTTGCGACTAGGCTCGCCCCTAGCCATGCATCCATTGGCACGACAGACCGTAGATTGGCGGAGAGGAAGGGAAAGGATAGAGAAGAAAGGATGGGCAGGAAAGGAAATGCGGATTGGGGGGGTTACCAGACTCAGAATAAACATTTATAAATCCATATAAATATTTATTCCGATGCGGCAATCGAACCCGCGAGCATTGACTCCGCGGGCAGAGGGCCCCGCCACTGAGCCAATCGGTCGCACTTGGGGTATGTAAAAAATGTCTTATGCTATCATAAACTTATAATGTATATATTGTTTAATTGTAAATACATATTGTATAATATAGTTAGATTAAGACGTATGTATAAGTGGAGTGATTTGAAATATGCTAGCATATGCTGAGCAAGAACCATTTTATGACACTTATAAGATTAAGATTATTTTTTTTTTGTTTCTTATTTGTAAAAGTTTTTATTTGTAAAATATTTTAGTTAGTGTAATTTTTTTCCTATTTCTATAAAGAAATGCGTGTATCGTGACTTTTTATGATGACCGCATAAGTTTTTAATAGAATAGCCACCATTCATATTGTAGATATGAATGGCATATTATTTGTCTGTAGCATGAATGGGCCGGCTCGCCTGGGGAAGTACCACACTCCCGCAGAAAACCGGCGTCTGAGTGGTAGCTTAGCTACCGTGCTTCTTCCGGATAGCGGTTGAGTTCTGAAAGCCCAACTCCCCTTCCCATAATGACACCTTAAAGGCCGGCAACGCTTCTACACTGTCTATGGCACTGCGGATGTTCATGGGCGGCGTGACACGCCTGCTCGTATGCCTTCCTATCTAATAACAAAAGTTATCAAGACGTAACGTGACAAGCTGACTATACATAGAAACTTATAAGACGGGCTCAAAACGGCTAGAACTCAGAGCCGTAAAACCATTAAAAACAAGAAAAAGTATATCGTGTTGAAAATGTTACGTTCTGAAAACCAGCGCCAGTTGCTCTTATAGAGTGCCTGGCTTACGCTGAGTCAGAACCATTTCAATTCTTTTGTTTTTTATTCTTATTTTTATTTTTTTATATGTTAAATTTATTTTTTATTTAGTTTTGTTAGCATTTTAGTTCTTGTAAAAAAAGTGTGTCACGAATAAATGTTTTTCTATTTCCATCAGGCAACACGCTTGCTCGTTTGCCTTCCTATCCCATAAAAAAAATTCACACGCTATTTCGATAACCACTAATACAACGAAAATTTCCACAATAGCGATAAACGGCCGTTTGAAGAGCTTCCAACGCAAATTCATAAACTATTTTTGCAAGCTACTTGATTGTGATCTGCGACCGCATTAATTTGCGTATTTTTGCATGCTACTTAATTGTGATCTGCGACCACATTAGTTTGCGTATTTTTACAAGCTGCTTGATTGTGATTTGCGACCGCATTAATTTGCGTATTTTTGCAAACTACTCCATTGTGATCTCCGACCACATTAATTTGGGTATTTTCGCAAGCTATTCGATTGTGATCTGCGACCGCATTAATTTGCGTATTTTCGCAAGTTACTCGATTGTGATCTACGACCGCATTAATTTGCTTTTTTTGCTAGCTACTCGATTGTGTTCTGCGACCGCATTAATTTATGTATTTTCGCAAACTACTCGATTGTGATCTGCGACCGCATTAATTTGCGTATTTTCGCAACCTACTTGATTGTGATCTGCGACCACATTAATTTGCGTATTTTCGTAAGGTACTTGATTGTGGTCTGCGACCGCATTAATTTACGTATTTTCGCAAGCTACTTGATTGTGAACTGCGACCACATTAATTTGCGTATTTTTCGCAAGCTACTCGATTGTGATCTGCGACCGCATTAATTTGCGTATTTTTCGCAAACTACTCGATTGTGATCTGCGACCGCATTAATTTGCGTATTTTTCGCAAGCTACTTGATTGTGAACTGCGACCGCATTAATTTGCGTATTTTTCGCAAGCTACTTGATTGTGAACTGCGACCGCATTAATTTGCGTATTTTTCGCAAACTACTCGATTGTGATCTGCGACCGCATTAATTTGCGTATTTTTCGCAAGCTACTTGATTGTGAACTGCGACCGCATTCATTTGTGTATTTTTCGCGGGCCAAACTATTTTTTCCATCGTAAACCGCCGTTTCCTCTTCGTTTACTAAATAAAAGTTTACGTCTATAGTTGAATATGTTTTAATTTTTTTTTACGACTATCAATCAATCAGTGACGATATCTGCTTAATGGTGGGGCTGCCGGTTACGGAGTCAATAATTCGAGTTCCGCGTCTGTGTATCTATGTGGGATTCAATTTCAAATACATACGTGTAGTGCAAATGCGGACCAAAAAGATTTACTGCTAATATACCTTATGAAAATAACAAAAGTTACGGGTTTCAACGCGTAATAAAAGATAAATAAAACTCATCTTAATGGACCAAAAATAAAAAGAATTTCAGTGTGCTTTCCAAGAAACACATTTGAAAATATGAATTTAGATTACTATACCAATAAAAAACACCTCAAAATGTTTGCTACGAATATCTTAAAAGATACAGTCTTACGTTAGCTCATGAAAACGTTGTGGCTTTGTTATTCAAACTTTAAAATGCGCAATTGGCGAGCTCACACAAAGTATATTTATTAATATTTACGAAAATAAATTAACGAGGGTGCATCATAATAGGTGCTCTTGGAGAAATAATGCTTTGTGCATTATGCTAGTCCAAAACTAGATTTATGAACAAAAAGCTTTAAGATTATTAATGAAGTCAAGCGTTACTTTGTGGAAATCCATTGCCAAGTGGACAATAAGCTTCGCTTTATAAAAAAAATTTTCAATCAAATAAAAATAAACGACAAGCAAACAAAAACAGAAAAATAATAATGTGTATTTTACTGGAAGAAGTGGATTTACGGGGAACTTAAACTAAATCTTACAGAAAAAAGCCCGTACGACACAAAACGTAAAATACAATAATATTCAATCTCTTGAAATGTAACTAGACAGCTTATCACGTTACGTCTTGATAAAATGGTGATTACTCTACTAAAACCTTCTATGGACTTTTTCAGTCAACTTAAAAAGTTACGATACACGCATTTATTTCATATTACTTCAATCAAATAAATCGAAGTATATTGTATAATATGCCACAATATAACCCATAATAACATAAGAGTGTGAAAACGAAACAAAAAACACAACGTCACTGATGTAAGTTGGCGGGAAAAGTCCCCATAAGTTCATTTAATCAATGTGTTAATCCATAATTGGCTCCGGAAGTTTTCTATATTTGTATAAATGTTAGCATATATTATAATATGCTGTGGATTTTGTTTTAACTAAATACCTACATACATATGGTGTGTCTTTACACTGAGTATGGGGCCCCTTATTTCTGGAAGAATGTACATTAACCCACCACGCATGTTCAAGGCGGATTAGTGGGGCATTCACACTTGGAATAAATATTTGTAGGCCATACACATAATATATAAATTTTATGCGGGAAAATCCGCAATCATTGACTCCGAAGACGCTAGCTTTAAAATTAGCCCCATTAGATCGTCTCTCTCATAGTTAATAAACTAAAAACATTATTTTTTGAGATGTTTGGCACTTTATTATTTATTCAAAGATTATAATTAGGATAATGGACCCTGCACTCCTTTATGATAACTCAGAATGAGCTTAAAAAGGCCTGACTGATGGTTCATCGGGGTGTGATTGATCGGACTTTGATGTACGGTAGTGAAACTTAGATTTGGCAGAAGAGTCATGAAAGAAGACTGAATGCGGTGGAAATGAAAGTGTTAAGAAGTATGTGTGCGGTTACTCTTACTGATAGAATAAGTAATGAAGTTATAAGAGAGCGATGTGGAACAAAAGAAGGCTTCGTGACGAAAGTTGAGAAAAGGATGCTTGGGTGGTTCGGGCATATAGAGAGGATGGATGAAAGACGACTAATTAAAGAAATTTACGTTGCTGATGTGGATAGGAGGGTCAGTAGGAGAAGACCAAGGAGAATATACCTTGACTAAATTGCTAAACTTCTCACAAAGGCCAGGTCAAAAATACACTTCACCGACGAGCTTGTATGAAGAGAGTGATGAATGTGGATGAAACAATATTAGTGTGAGTCGGGATCATAGCAGATGGAGCTCTTTGGTCTTTGACTACCCTTACGGGAAACAGGCGTGATCGTATGTTTGTCTATTTAATTTAACTCCTACGCACATCCGTTTCCGGTAAGATGTCGAATTACAAATCATCGTGTTCAATGTAATTCCAAGTTTGCTACATCGTTAAAATTGGTCTAGTGTAGAAACAAAGGTATAACAAACTCATCTACATATGTATTATGTTTTATATCATTTTGCAATTATTAACATGTGTACATGCAATTATATTGCGATTGTATGCTGATAAAGATCAAATATAAAATTGAATTTCTTTTTTTAAAGTAGACTAGAAATGTTTTTAATGTAACTAGAATACTTGCAAACGTTTTTAATATTACCTACTAGAATTCTTGCAAGCAATGTTTCTAGTATTAATTTTTAAATAACGCTGCTACTTGGTCAATGTCAATAAGTCAATAACATTAAAAAGTAAAAAAAAAACAAAAGGTAAATATATTTTAAGAATTTTGTTTCTTCAAAGCTAAATTGATTAAAATCTATTAATATATAATATCTATAAAAAAAGCTGACGTCATACTTATTGATTCATGTAATTAATCACCTTAGCCTTATTATTTTTAGGTTATAAGATAAGATTCGGTGGCTAAATTTATACATAGCGCTGTTATCGGGAACAGGAAATTTATTAAAAAAAAAATTGCCATATGTACGAAAATAATATAACCTCTTACTATATACATATTATAACCTCTTACGATGGCATGTTTTATTTTTATTTATTGAAGTTTTATTTTATTTTATATTTTTATTTATATTATAACGATCACTACTTTCAAGCTACATGCATTTACTAAATGAAGCGAAGGTAAACAGCGGACTCGTTCAGAAACATTAGCCGCTACAAATTGTTGTCAAATATAATAATACTAAATTATAAATAAAAAAATATTGCGTTATAGATAATAAATGCAATTGGTAATTGGATTAAAGAACATCAGCGTTTTTATCAATTGTTACTTCTTTAAGGATAGTAAAATGAATTGATATGGAAAGTTTTAAATATCTTATCATATCAATATTTATGATCTAAATTGCGTAAAACGCCTGGAATTGGATTTGAATTGTTTTTTTAAACAGCTGAAACAATTTTGATAAAATGATTCAGAAAAAATATTATTTACAGTAAGACAAATGGGGTGGGGGGTGGGGTGCTTGGTGAAAATTGAACATCCTTATAAAGTATATTTATGAGAACAACAGTATATTCCAAAAAACATTATAATATAAGACAGTTCTATAACAATAAAGCCAGTTACTGCTCTCTCATAAGAAAGTACTAACAATAGGTTAAGAGCAGCACGTTTAAAAATTAAACAGTGTAAAAGACAAAATAAAATCAACAAAAAGAGAAAACAAGAAAAAATTAGTAACGACTTATCATCAAATGTTAGCTTTGGTATTAAAGCAAATTGTTATCCGTATATTAGCATTCTTTTTTTGTAAAATTGCAGTTACATTTTGACTTTTGCAGCTGAGTAATATTTTGACTTTAGCTGTAAAGTTACATTATTCTGATCATACATAAAGGACTTTTGCAAAAATTTACAACATTAATGTAGCGTTTTTATCTTATATATACGTAAATCTTCGCTTTTTTGGTTAAATTGGCCTATGTGATTAAATATGCAATGTTAATATATAAATAATAAAATTAATAAATTATTTATTTATTTATGGACCATCAACAGGAGTTCCATTCGTTATACATTATTCTAAATAGTTCTAAAAACATAATTAAATGTAATCCTAATTATAGACGTACACAACATTAACATAAAGTGAAAGCAGACAAATCAAATATTATACAGAGACTTAAATGTTAGATTTAATACGGTGCGTGAATTGTACCACACTGTCGTAGAGAATCTCTAAAGCGTTGTTTCTTTTCATGTATTTGTGGTACACACACAAATAAATATCTTATATCAAAGATATGAAGAATTTTAATTCGAATAGCGTAATTTTGGTGGTGTTTTATTTAATATAGTTCAATTATTGGGCAGAAGTATAGTAAAATAAATGAGCGCATATGACTTAATTTTTAATTTCCTTCAAAATTCTAAATCAAGTTTAAAATTATCAAAATGTTAACGGTTTATTTTTTTGACACTAGCATAATATTAGTAGTAGTAGGTAAACGATAAAAAATCGGTGTTGTTCCACTTCATGTAAAAAATAAAGCTATTTTCGTACAAATCTGATAGTTATCGCGTTACTAATCGTTTTATAGATGTTTTTCGCATTCCTTTGTTAACCTGCTTATCTATTTTTTTACTGTTGACGTTTTAATAACAAGATTATAATGATAATCGGATTAAATTATTTGTTACTGGCCGTTACCAATAAAAAATTAAATAACGTGACAACTACAAAGGAAATACGTAAGAAAAGTAAGTACAATACAACGGATTGAATTATATGTTACTTACTGGTCGTTACCAAAAAAAATATTAAATAACGTAACAACTACAAAAGAAATACGTAAGAAAAGTGAGTACAATACAACGGATTGAATTATATGATACTGGTCATTACCAATGACAAATTAAATAACGTGACAACTACAAAGGAAATACGTAAGAAAAGTGAGTACAATACAACGGATTGAATTATATGTTACTTACTGGTCGTTACCAAAAAAAATATTAAATAACGTAACAACTACAAAAGAAATACGTAAGAAAAGTGAGTACAATACAACGGATTGAATTATATGATACTGGTCGTTACCAATGACAAATTAAATAACGTGACAACTACAAAGGAAATACGTGAGAAAAGTGAGTACAATACAACGGATTGAATTATATGTTATTTACTAATCGTTACCACAAAAAAAAAATATTAAATAACGTGACAACTACAAAAGTAATACGTAAGAAAAGTGAGTACAATACAACGGATTGAATTATATGTTACTGGCTGTTACCAATGACAGATTAAATACCGTGACAACTACAATGGAAATACGCAAAAAGGTGAATACTCCAGAAAGTTTTACATAACACGAAAAAAATGTCCCTAAGAGTAAATACTTGTCGAATCGAGCCGGAGTTGCAGACAGGTGATAAAAACGTTCCCATAACGCCAGTTAAGTGGAGAAGGATCACTCTTTATACTCAGGATCGGATAAGTTATTAAATTTATTTATATTATAATTCTTTTAGGCCTTTGAATGTCTAACGGGGAACAGCACACAGTGCTAAAGTTGAAATCGTTATTTAAATGGGATCGTAGCAGACTGGTCTGTCTCTACCTACATCTGCGGGAAACGGGCGTGATTATATGTATGTATGTGTGTTTATTATTTGATCTTATAAGGTTTTCATAAGTCAATCGCATCTGTGATTCCTCTGGTGTTGCAGATCTATGGGCGACGTTAATTGCTTTCCATCGGGTCATATGCTGGCTCGTTTGCCTCAATATCCCATGAAAAAATATCACTTCAAGAGCTCAGGGCTACGTCCAAATAATAAAAATATTTTTTTATATGCTTTTCCCCCCAACTTACATCAGTGACGTTTTGTTTTTATTTCATTTTCATAATCTTATATTATTATCACTTATATTGTTTAATTGTGGTGGTGTATTATACAATATAGTTCGATTAAAACTTATAAATGAATTGATATAAAATAAATGCATGTATCGTGACTTTTTAAGTTGACTGAAAAAGTCAATGGAAGGTTTTGGTAGAATACCCACCATTTTATCAAGACGTAACGTGCTATCTTACTAGACATTTCAAAAGATTCGATATTATTCATATTCATATTTAATTGACACTGGCAAAATAGCCATCAAAGAAAAATACAATTTTGAACACTAAGCGCTTAATCTTGAAAGCTAAATTTATTATTAATAAGCATGCAACTTTGGTAATGGTGATGCCATCGTCATTATCAGCCAAGGAAGTTCACAGCTGAACATTGGTCTCTCATAAGGTACGCCAACTTGTTCAATCTTAGCTACACATTCAGTCCCTGCCAGTTGATAGACAGATCGTCGTTCCATTTGCGGTAGGGGCGACTTTCTCCTCATTTCCTCTGACTATGACCTAGCTAGCTACACATATTTCAAAAGCTTGCAATGCTAATATGTTATACATGTCTTTGGGGGCGCCTGCCATCAGACGACACGCTTCCTCATTTGCCTTCCTATCCATAAAAATATTCCATAAAAAAACCACTGGACTTGAGAGATCCTCTGAATATCGATATAAAATCGATTAGTAATTATCTTGAAAGTCAGCTTAATAGCTGGCTGGCGTTTAATGTCTAATGATAACCTTCGTAAGCACAGGTTCTATTACACGCATTATTTTAATTGATTAATGCCATAATGTGTTTACTTTTTTTTGGGTATTACACATACATATGCAAAATTAAGGACTAAAGAATAAGTATTAACTGCAAAGATCAGCCAAACAAATTAGAAAAATAATATTGTGTGTTTGGAAACCGCTTTCTTATTGTGACGAAGTATCTAATAGTGTACAAAGGTTTAATGTATTCGCATTAAATGAACACAAAATAAAACATACCTAAAAGACCGGCAATCATTCCGTGAATCCTGCGGTGTCGCGGTTGTCTATGGGCTGCGTTGATTGCTTTCCATCAGGCAACACGCTTGTTCGTTTGCCCTCCTATCCCATAAAAAAAACTCCTGTAAAGCATATGCGACGCCTTCGGCGTTGTGGTTGTGATCACTTGCCAGCCTAACCCGCATACTCATTTGCCTATTCTGCTATAAAACAAAAAAATCATTGAAAAACGTAAACATATTGTGTATCAGTTTATCCTCACGTGTTCAAATGGTATTATATTATCTTAATCTGCTATCTTAAGTTCATTGCACTTTCATATAGAGAATTTAAAGGGCAATAGGTTTTTTCATATATGTATTTATCGTTTAGATATTAAACATAAGGGTAAACTATTCACGACGTCATGCGATAGGAGGTCGTATTATGTAGTTTTCCATAACCGACTGCGGCTAGTTTTATTAAATAAAAAAGAGATATATAAGAGATAATAAAAATTCTAGATGAGTAAACTTTTTTTGTAAGATAGGAGGGAAAACGAGCAAGCACAATACCTACATACGAGTCTTAATAAAATCATGGATTTGAAAAGTTTCTTTCGACGTATATTCTCCGTTTAGGGATATCTCATTTCGAAACATAGTAAAGTGATTAGTAACAAACTGGCGTTCGACAAATTAAATTATTATTTTTTATATTGAAGATATGAAGAACTTGACTCTGTCTTCTGTTAATAATGATCGATTACTCTGTTTATAATAGTCAGAATATTTTTCTAAATATAAAGAAAGAAAAATATTATCAGTTTTTACGAACAAATACCCTTAGTTAAAAAAAAGCACAATGTTATAGACTTGATCAACCTTTATCGTCAGATGAGATCAAAGCTAATCTATTTTTATCAAACAAAAACAGCTCCATAGTCTGTGTGATATACAAATAAAGAGAACTGCGCGTCAAAGTATATTGTAACTTTACACCGCTATGCAATATTTGAACAAATCCATAATCGAGAATCAATGATGACGGCACCGCGCAATGGATACACACAACATGAATTAATTGCTATGACGCAATAGAAAACAAACATGGAGGCGTTTTACACGCCCTCATTACCCCGCCAGCGCAAAACCGTATAAGCACAGATTATCTACTCTTCAAGTTGAAATTGGCAGGTATGAAAGCCATATGATATGAAGCTGGCAAGCTATGAAAGCCTGTTTTCTTTTTTTATTGTGTTTTGTTTTTTCTTGTTGTCAGTTTTGTTGTAAAAATAAATTATACGTAATTAGCTAACCAGTATGAAGAAACGTTTGTTTTTCACGCTAACCAATATATAGATAGGGGTTGGCTTAAAAACCTGTAGGAGTCTACAACGTCTCTACATCTTCAAAACAAAATAAACTTAATGTACAAGTAAAAAATGTCCAGTTAATTTTTACGGTGCAGTTTTATGAATAGAAGCAAATCAGAAAGCAGGTCATTTAATAGAAAGTAGTAACCAACACCAGCTGACATCTACATTACTAAATACACAACTCACAAGCTTTACATAAGGGGGCAGTAGACTACTGAGAGTAAAATAGTAATGAAGTTTTGTCTCAGGTTACTGCACTCACCGTATGAAATGGGGTCACTGAAAAGAGTATAGAATGCTACCATTTAACATCATCATTCCCTGAGGTTGTGGTACTCGTAGTTGTCTAATAGACTAGGAGGCCTATTCGAGCTGTTGTGTGGATCTGTCATTATTAATTTCAATCTGATTGTGCGAATTGATTTCGAAAAATTATAAATTAAGTAAATAATTAAATACATCAGAATATGTATTCATAAGCTAACTATATTCTCTTTTTCAAAAGCTAACTATATTCTCTTTTTCAAAAGGAAAAGGAGGGGGAAGGGGTCCCCCTCCTTTTCCCCTCCCACTCCCATAATGTCACTTTCCTTAAAGGTCGGCAACGCTTCCGCACTGCCTATGGCGCTGCGGATGTCTATGGGAGGCGCTGATTGCTTTCCATCAGGTGACACGCCTGTTCGTTTGCTCTCCATACCATAAAAAAAATTCTCTATTTCTTTTTCGTTACACGTAATATCTTATAAACGTAAAATTTTATGTCACTATTTAAATATGAAAGTTACCTGTGTACCATAATGTAAATAGGTTTACCGTAATGTATATAGTAATCTTGATTGTATCTCTTGTTCTTGGTAAATAAAAAAACACTTTAGTAGAAAATAGTTTAATGGTAATTCGTATTATAATATTTTTTCATCAATTGTATTATTGTAACTATGCTTTGAGTTAATAAAAAGTTTTGTATATCCCGAAAGACGAAATGCAGGCCATAGATTTATTTTTTACCGAATTCTTTACATATCATCTAATTTTCCGCGAATCATCAACTTCATTTATAACGTGCCTACCAGAAAATGTATCGAGTACAAATACATTGTTTATAGCTAAAGAAATATAACACGTATGTAAATAGCAGTATTTGCGAGTGGCGGCGATGTTTGAACGTGGCAGTGGGCGTCTAAAAACATAGTCACGTCTCAGGACGTGTTAAATGTGTTATATGCAAGCAGACCTTCAAATATGTCGTCGTCGCGAATATTCTGAGGGTTGCCAACGTAAAAATCCGAAAATCTTCTCAAGGAATATGTTCTCTGTTAAAAACTAAAGCGAAGCGAAGTTGTATACCTAATAACCAAGTTGTATACCTAATAGGCCCTGTCAGGTGAGGCGTTCCCATTGAAGATAAGATATTTAATAAATTTGAAATGTTGAGAGGAAGTCCGGAATTAAGTAAAAATGTGTCGAAGTCAAAACTCAGGAAGTTGTTTCTCGATGAATTATGATTGGATTATATATTGATTCAAAAATCGTATCTGTATAGTAGTAATTTTGTAAAATTGCGTTTCAGCACCAAACGTAAAAGTTCGGCGAGTGTATTAGTATTATGTGCATGTTTGTATTTTTTTTATAATAAATAAATAAAACAAATGATCGATATAATAAGTATTAAATAGGTTCCGAACTCAAAGCACTCAAATGATTTGGACCACATCACAGTATAATTGATTGAAATAATAAATAACGTTGGAACCCTTCATACATATCGTGCTACTGAATGCGCACTAGATTTTTAATTATTTCATTCGCTTTAATAATATAAAAAAATTAAATAAACATAGTGCAGTTTATGGCGTTGATAGCATTATTATTAGGGCCTATACAACTTCGTCGGATAGACTTGACGAGGAGGCTCTCAAATCACTTTTTAAGTTGACTGTACAAGTCCATGGAAGGTTTTGGTAGAATAACAACCATTTTATCAGGCCGTAGCGTGACAAGCTGATGAAACATGGGCCAAAAGGGCTTTAACCCAGAGCCATAAAACCATTCAAAGCAATGTATTTAAGAAAATAATTATGTATTTAAAGTTATATATACATATAAAATTAGTCTGAGGTTTTTGTAAGCGCGATTATTCAAAGTATTTAATGTTTTGTATCTGTTGTAGATATAGGTTTTGCTCGACGAGTAATAAACTTGATGTTACGGAAGTCGTCGAATTTTAATGACCGTAAAAGCTTCCGTTGACATTAATGCGCTACAAAACTTATTGTTTTGTAACAAAAACACACCGAACACTAAAAACATGCGAAACGTAATTAAATAAGATAGAAAACACTAATACAAACTATTTTCTAGACTTCTCCCGCCATTTACATAAGTGATGTATTTTTACGTTATCACTACCTCATGTTATTATTGTTATAGTGTTTAATTTTGGTGTGATATTGAACAGTGTTTTTGAACCGTAAAAACAATTAGAACGTAATTAAATAAGTGATAGAACATTAAAAAAACAATAAAACATCTCTATTACGAATTGTTTCGTGGACTTTTCCCGCCAATTTATCATCAGTGATATGCTTTTATTTCGTTTGCCCTATTTCATATTATCATCAGGTATATGATATTTTTTTATTTTTGATTGCATATTGGACAATGTAGTTCGTTTAGGGTATAAGTAGAAAAAATTTAAATATATGGGTACTGTGATGTTACTAAGTACAATGTATCGTTATTATACTAAATTGACTCAAAAAGTTCATAGTTTTTGGTAGAATAACTACCGTTTTATTAAGATGTAACATGACAAGCTGACTTATGAATAATGTTACTGAATATTTTACTTGAGACTGATATATAAGTTAGGTTCTAGTTATGTTACTTATTACAATAGGACCGCGTAAATGGGTCTTCGCCCAATAAATCTCAGAACGATATTACATTTCACGTAAAGTGTATTTTTATTTGATTATTATAACAACAAACAACAAATGAATATTTGTCCAAAATGTCCCGAATGTGGGGCAGAGGGTATCCACAGTGCTCCGCCATCGCGATCTATCTTGAGTTACGCGCTTTATTTCGCTCGAGGTCATTCCGGTGCTGCCCGCTTCTATCTATCACCGCACATCGCCATGTTTTCTTGGGGCGTCCACGCTTCTTTGTGCCTTGGAGGTTCCAATCTAGGACTTGCTTAACGATATAATTGGGCTCCCGGCGGAGAGTGTGGCCGATCCAGCTCCACTTGCGACCATTGATCTTCAAGATTCAAGCAAATTCGGCAACGGAATTACGTTGTGACGTACGGGATATAGAATATGTTCCACCTCAACCTCAACTCCCAGATGTTTTCTTATTTAAGACTTCCATTAACCACCACGTTTATTGCCTGACCTTTTTGTCATCATGATTAAAAACAACTTGTACAAGACTTGTACTTGACATGAGAGACGTGTCTCGTTTAAATTTCCTAAGAAAATAATTATTTTTAGTAAACTTTTGCAGACCATAATAAGAGAAGGCATTAAAGCGTTACAAAGTTTAAAAAATTATAATTTTAATAATTTTAAAAATACTACTATAATAACAGAGTATTTGAAATCAATTTACTGTTGTAAAATTGTCAATATATTTTTTATTACAAGCTATTCGTAAATAAAAATGAAATCCTACCGTTGCGAAAATGTTTTGTTTTAGATCGACACACGACGGTACTGATTTATGTAGTAATAATATCAAGATTTGGTAAATGTGCTAGCGGGGAAAAGGAAGCAAAAGAAAATAGTTGTTTGTTAGCAAATATTTGGTAACTGAGATTAGTATTTAGTGAACTCCCCCCCACCCTCCTACTTCGTGGAGTAAAGGGGACCGTATCAATGGTTAGACGGTAGCATTTCTAAAGAAAATTAATTGATGATCTTCATTCTGCCCGTCAAACATGGTGATTATTACAATATCATACCTAGACAACCCGCACAGAGCTGCCTCTCTGAGGGATGTCTCTTTCATGGATGTAATTTGAAATGAGGGAATCAGCCAGAAAACCAAAGTCATCTTCATAGCTTTTCAAGTAAACAAATTAAAGTGGCTATTAACTGACATTTAACAGAAAACTGACAAATTTTGGATTAGACGAGTGTTAGAGTAGAGACCATGTCTTGTCGAATGCAGTGATATTACAGATAAATACTTCAGTGATATTTATATGTAATTTTAATAGAAGTAGAGTCATTCTACTGCACGAATGGACCGACTCAACCATAGAAGTACTCATATTTACATATCCTCAAGAAATTTCGGCGTTAAGCGATAGCATTTTTGGATATTGGCGAGCTTAGAATGGATAGTGAACGAATCTAAATGTTCAATTTCTTTCCTACTCTACTTTTTCTTCGCGTCGCATTCAATCCCATCTTTCTCTTCAGTTATTCTCATCTTACCCTATGTAAGATATTGTTGCAAGTATCTGTGAGTGACGGTTCTAACTAATACCGGTTCACCCACCTGCTCATTAACCTATTTGTTCCAGAAAAAAAAGTATTAATTTGTATCTCGCCCCGCTGTCACTGTGGCCGCACCCCACATAAATCTCTCCTTTAGAGGCAATCGTAAAATATCTTTTTCATTAAACAGATACGAAGAATGCTCCTGCCTTTTATTTTTCTCAGACGTAGTGTTATTTATACATTCATGTAAATGAAATATTTTCATATTCTTTTATATATGGGAAAAAATATCTGTATCACATTGTGTTATTGTTTCAGTCTTAGCAAATGGTTTATTTTCATCTCATCTTTTATTCTATTACATATATAATGAAAATATAGGTAAGAAAAATACAAGAAAAAAAAACGTGTGCAGGTCATACGCGGTAGAAATGCGAACATTCTATCGTTTTTTACTCTATACTCTACTCTACTCTTTTTCTCTTTTACTACTACTTGTTTTATGGGATTTCAAACCGCAACGGTGCTAAAGATGTTTTGTTTTTAAAAAGTGAGTGCGAATTTTTCTATTCTAGCTATATTTATAATAAGGTGATTCCTCTTTAGGTGCTCTGTGCAAGACGGGTCACTTTTGCGTCTCGAGATTCTGTACGGGAACTCCACAGGGCTGATATTGATTATGCCAGTGTCAAGTAAAATACGATAACGTCAAATCTCTTGAAATGTAACTAGTCAGCTTATGACGTTCCGTCTTGACAAAACCGTGGCTAATCTACCAAAACCTTCTATGGACTTTTTCAGTCAACTTAAGAAGTCACGATACACGCATTTATTTCATATCACTTCACTTATACGCCTTAATCGAACTATGTTGTACAATACACCATCACAATTAAACAATATAACCGATGATAATATTATATTATGAAAGTAAAATAAAAATACAACGCCACTAATGTAAGTTGGCGAGAAAAGTCTATAACGTAGTTACAAAAGCAATAAACAACTACAATAATTACGATCTCTTCGCCATAAACAAAGCTGTAAATTATAATTAATGGTTCTGTTTCAAATTTGGAGATTTGGAACATTAGAGTTAAGTATGCCTTGTCTATTCACTCCAATTTACATCGGTGGTGTATTGTTATTCCATTTACATATTATCTTTTAGGTTATTATAAATTAATATATATATTATTTAATTATAATGGCTTATTGTACAATAGTCCAAAGTGTATAAGTGGAGTGATACTAAATAAATGCACGTATCGTGATTTTTTAAGTTCACTGCAAAACTCCATGAAGGTTTTATTAGAATATCCACCATTTTATCAAGACGTAACGTGATAAGCTGACTATTGAATATTTGGTGCCATTACATTTTACTTAACTCCGGCATAATAATTATACCGAAATGCCATCATGGAAGAGTAGTATTCTTTCAAGAAACTAACTTCATTGGGGTCTAAAAAATAAGCTAATAACTGATACACGAATAACCTATTTTGAGAAATTTATCAAACAATAAGTATTATTATATATATTAAAAGCATTCAGATAATTATAGTCTTAGAAAGAGAAAATAGTATAGAGAAGCGGTGTTACTTCACTATTATTCAGTTATTTCTGCTTAGTTTCATTAATATGATTTGTAGTGACCGACCGAATATTCGGTTTCGGCCGAAAAAATATTTAGGTTCGACAATAGTTTCGGTTTCGACCAAAAATCACACGAAACTTCGGTCGCACCGAAGCTCGGAATAACCTTCTTGGTGAAAACATAGAAAAAGTTTTCTTAGCGTACAATATAAGACTTTTTAATTACGAATACTAAAATGAGTAAACTAATAATAATAATTCGTTTATTTAATTTTTTTTTGTTGTTTAAATTAAGTACCTACTTAACTGTCACACTTATTGTGATTTCTATTGAGACTGATAATTAGGTTTATCATTCATTGATTAATCACCAAGTAGTAACTAAATACAAGATCTCAATTTATTGAATTATGTTCACACTATTCTTAAGATTTATTTATTATTTATAATAAATGAATCTTAAGAATAGTGTGAACATAATTATAATACTCAGTCTTTATCCATTCATTTATTCATTCATTTGAATTAATGGCTTTCAATAGTGTCAAAATAGCACGGATGATTTCGCCAATGTCACGTAGAAAGTAGTCTTTATCCAAATGTTGATTTTGGAGAGAGTTTACTAACAAGAGTAAGAGAGTTTACTTAACGTATTGCAAATTATGTTGGTTCATGTTAAAGTTAATATTACATAAATAAATATCTATTTTTTTTAATTCCATAATTGTTGTTTTTTTTTAATTCATTTAACACAAGTGAACTATATAACATGTAAAACATATACTAGATTTCAGCTTACAATTGACATTTTAACATGTATAAATAAGTTTCGGTTTCGGTTTAGGCCGAAACTGAGACAGATTTCTGATGTGAGATGTTTCGGTTTTGGCTGTCCCCGAGAAATCCTGTTTCGGACAATAATAATTTGTGAACGTGTTAGAAAGATATTAACGGATACAATTAAAATGCCGTGCAAACATCAATGAATATGTTTCCAGATCAAAAGCAGTTAATTAAACATAGTCAACTAACATGAACTACAGTGTAAAGTAAGTTTAAATACGCATTACGTATTATTTGAAATTTATGTGCGTTTTACCTATATTTATGATATTAGGCTTTTCTAAGATTGTGATAAACAATTTTAATAAAATATTTTATCATACTAAATACCAAAGGGAAAAAGGTACGGATAGAGATGATTTTTTTTATTAACTCATGTTAGTTCCTCCTCCGCGTTGCTTGCAATGGTTATAAAATAATAAACCCACATGTTCTAAAAATAAGAATATAAAGATACAATATGAATAAAAAAAGTAATTCTGTCATACTATATGTATCTTGAAAAGTATTTATTTGACATGAACATAATAGCTATTATAGTTATTCGTTATTTACAAAGAAGATAAAGAAGTACATATGGGAATGTAATAATTAATAATACTTTAATCAGCCTACAGCAGTCCATTGCTAGACAAAGGCCTTCCCCAAAGCGCGCAATTTAGCCCGATGTTTGGTTAATACATATATATTTTTTATCTATCGATAATAACGCTACCTACAAAGTGATCCAAATACAAAGTGATTGTAAGCCTACTTAAAATTTATCCGTAAAAAAAATAATTTCGGTTCTTTAAAACACTGCCATCTATGTATATCTATGCAAATCTAATATATATTTATTTTCGGCACATAAAAAGATATTGTTTTAAAATTTATTTACAATGATAAATTTAGTGATTATTTACGCTTTAAATTATCTGTATAAGACTTAACTAAAATGAAAAATGCATATTTTTATTAAGTAAAACACTACTATATAGAAGAAAGCATCTTAGGACTGATTACCTTTTGTCATTTTTCTATTATTTTGTCTATGCTTTCCTCTATTATTTTGCGCCTGCGCACTTGTCTGATGGTCTACGCGACATACCTAAAATCATTTTGTGAAAAATTTTAAGTTTGTTTTTAGTGACCACTTAATAATAATTATTTATGAAAGCTTCGGGCTAATCATCATTCCAGGCGCGAGACAGAATAATTCTGTTACGGTCAGCCTGGATGCGTTCAGTCACTAATATTTCGAGCGGTGTACGGTAGCCATCTTGGATTCGAACAAAGCTTCAGATGTGGAGTTTGTCTGTTTATCAATAATTTTTGTGCATTTTGTTGTAAATAGTTTGTATGTTTAGGATATGTACGGAACGTTCGTCCACATGTATACATAGCTATGGCTGCGACAAGGAAATTACAAGGTAATTTGTCGCGTTATCAGGTTAGAGATTGATTGACCCCAACCTATGTAGATACGTGTTCTAGAGTTCTATTGTCCGTTCAGGGAGATCTTTGCCATACTGTAGTTTTTAAAAAGGAATCGACTGTTTTGATTATATTTAAAGATTTAACTTTCACACATGTAATATTTAACATAGTGAAATCATGTCGATCTCAACGCAAGATTCTTATAACTGAAAATTTATTTAACACATACAAATATGATACGAGGTTGATACTTGATGCTATTAACGTTCGATAATCACTGATAGTTGCTCTGATCATTACGTTTATATAATATTAACAAATAACATTCCCGAAATGGGCTTTTGTTGTGCATTTGTCAAGTGTCAGTGTTATTGCAGGTGAAATAGACAGGTGTTTAAAAAAGGTCTCAGAAGGGGTGGAGACGTTTGAGGACATCTGGCAAAAAGTGCACAATGCAACAAATAGCAATCAGAAGGAAAAATATGAGGCGGATCTCAAGAAGGAGATTAAAAAGCTTCAGAGGCTACGGGATCAGATCAAGTCGTGGATCGCCTCGGGGGAGATTAAGGATAAGAGTACACTTTTAGACTATAGGAAACTAATAGAAACAGTAAGTGAATTTAATTTGCTTCTCATGTGGACATTACATTTTAGTTACATTACATTAAGTAGTGTGAAAAGTGGCAAATCATTAACAAGTTTCTTAAACATGTAAATAGGGTAATTTTGTGTAGTCGAGTCCACTGCTGGACTGTCATATTCTTTGGTAATAAAAGGTGTTGTAATTTCCATACTTGATAGTGATCGGAGATTGTAGTCTGTTACTCAGGTGGTTTCTGCCGTTTAGCAGTA
>JASFAT010000570.1:0-38110 GCA_031353405.1 Baronia brevicornis | reverse complement strand
TATTTAAGTATTTAGAACAAACTGTTGTATGTATAATTACAACATTTAAGATAATTAGATTAAGATTACTTTCCGTAGTAGATCTGATTCCAAATTATGAAATAAGGAAACTTAATTTTATTGGCTACTCGATTGTTGATTGGATACCAATGACTTATACATTTATAAACTTATCAGATTTCGATATGTATTATGTAGCATTTTTATAATAGAATTAAGACTGAATATGAATTTTTATCAAAACTATGATCTCACTTAATCATTCAAACCATGCATTTTGAATTGTAGCATTTTTATTATTATTGGAAGTCATAGCTCCATTAGGCTTTTTATCTTTGGAGAACCAGACTGATATTTTTTTTCTTTGTAACTACTAATTAATCAGATATGGCGGGCAAGGGCAAGGATAGGGATTTGTTCCTTAAAAAGTTGAGCAATTTTTGTGTATAGATTAGAAGTAAAATAACGCATTGTTCAAAGATGTAAAATGACAAATTTAACATGCCAGCATTGTTTACGTTTTGTTACTTGCGATCTTAAAACAATTTACACATAAATAGCAGACGTTCAGCTATTGTGATGATACACATCCAACCAAGCTCTGTCAACGTACTTCGTACAATGATATGAAAATGAGGCTTACAGTAGTTACATAAAAAATGCTTTTATCAATATGTGAAGTATGCTTTAAGGATTATATTTGCTTTTAGGAATGCAGCAAAGGATTTAGAATTAATTTGATCAGAGCTTCATATGCTAATGTGGCTGTGACTTCGAAACTTTTTTTGTTACCAAGTATTAACCGTAATATTAGTTTTTGTACGACTGTTTGAATAAGTAATGAATATTCTTTGTGGTATATTCTATACAATGATTTTGAATCATTTTTTTCAGAGCGTAATGATGTCTTATAAAATGTGATTAAAAAGTCTGATTCATCCAAAGAGGGATTTTTGTCGATATTATGTTCAATAATCTATCGCTTTTAAGATATAATTGCATTTGTGATGTTTTAAGTGTGAAGTAGTTTCATGTGAAATATTTAGTTATAACGTATTTTATCTTGCCCAAATAGAATTAGAGCGTTTTATATTATTATTATATAACCAAAGGATAAGATTGCAGTAATTGTATTTCAATTTATTTGACTGGAAATTGATAATATTTTTGGTAATAAAATGAATTTGCCATCATATACCCACCGTGTACTGTGTGTAAATTATTCTTTTTTAAATATTAATAATTGTAATCTTGTAGTCACAAAGCTTGTTTTGTAAATTAGTACATACAAATAAAGAGACTGGCTGATATAATCTCTTTTATTTTACTCTTCGTGAATTCAAATATAAGTTTATTAATTTAAGTCTTCTCGAACGTTTTAAATCCTACTCAAAAGATTTTCATTCCCACATTTTTTACTTCACATCTATATTTAAATGACATCTTCAAACATAGGGGTAGGGAGGAGTTCTTGGTTAGTTCATGTTTATCAAAACTCAAATTGTATAAATATTTCACTAAAACATTAGACCATATTACTACATATAACTTGAATTTCTTTGGCAATAGAAACAGGTAAAATAAGTTTTAAGTTAATCGGTTTTATTCAGACACCAAAATAAAAACAGGGCAGACAAGAATCAAATTGATTGTACAGTCGTTCGTTATAAAGATTCATATGCGCCTCACGTTTTTGTTTTAATGTGTTAATAAATCCGTGTTTTACCTATTTTTTGGCCCAAACGCGAGGGGTGCAGGTACAGATGTAGATACACCTGTTTATTTTATAATTATTTTTAAAGATTATGGAAGATGAGTAAAAGTTATTTGGAAAATAAATATAAGCACATCATAATAATTTATTTTCAATGAAAATTGAGATTGTCGAAATATAGTACTAAAATTATATTAAAAAAAATGGCAAAAACAATAATGAAATAATAAATCAATAAATTAGAAAATCAAATTTTTTTTCAATAACAATAAATACTTAAACATCTAAATTGAAAAAAATGAATATGTTTCGTTCCTTCAATGATTACGTTCTCTTAATGGAGATATTATTACATTTTGTACATTTTCTTTCCCAATTTTAAGATTTTTTCTATTCACCAAGGGGGATTTTGGCTTAGATTGTATTTGTTCGATTTCTTTCTTCATTGTGTCAACCAAAGATGATTTTTTAGCTAATGTCATAGTAAGTTCCTCATTTTCCTGTCGCAGCAAAGATAATTCTACTACTAGTGATTGTTGATCTTGAATCTGAAAAAAAATATATATATTTATGTTGAAAGAAAACGGTGCGAATTTTAATGACAACTAAATATATCACGCCTACTCATTATCAATAAATTACTCCTAGAGAGGTTTCCCAACCTGAAGTCCGCCGAATAAGTTACAAGTAGAGGCAGATCTAAAAAACCAACTGGTCATTTTTTTAATTTTTTTATGGGGTGAGAAGGCAACCGAGCAGGCGTGTCACCGCGTGATGGAAAGCAATCAACGCCGCCCATAGACTTCCGCAGCGCCATAGGCAGTGCGGAAGCGTTGCCGAGCTTTAAGGAAAGTGTCATTATGGGAGGGGGTGGGGGAGGGTGTTAGGCCGCCAGAACTCGGCCGCTCACCGTACGAAGCGCGGAAGGTAAGCTACCACTCAGACGTCGGTTTTCTGTGGGAGTGTGGTAATTTTTTTTTTTAATTTTAATCGTCGCCCACAAAGGAGGGAAGAGTTCCACCCTTCATGACGCAATATTTATAGGGACTGTTACAGAAAGGCAAAATTTAGCACGAAGAGTTTTAAAAACAGGGAATCAAACAAAAGTCTTGATCAGGAATTATCATTTCTTACAAAAAATATATAATTATAAAAAATAGTACTCGCTGCATCGTGCGAATATTATTTTATATGGTTAGAATTTTAGATATTAGATGAAAGTTTATTATAATTCAATTAAATGAATAATGTATTATTTACATGAAAGATGAAAACAATTATTTGGTTTGAAGCTTTCTGATAAGCTTGCCGGTGCGTAAATGTGCAACAATTCTGGCTTTCCGAAACGCGAATACACGACATAACAAATCAAAATACAATATACTTTTCAAAATCGCATAAACCCCTTTTTAACACATTATATGTATGATTTTGGTATAGTTGAAGCTGATATGCAGGAATGCAGAAAAATGAAAATATTTTTTGTATCTATCTGCACGAATTACGGATTAATAACGACCACTAATAATTATTATTATACTATGTTGTTAATGTACCTGTTGCTTCAGACAATTATTTTCAGTTTCCAAACGAGAGATTTCAGTAGAAGCCTGCGCTAACAATATCCGGGATTGTTCTGCGGCAGCTGTAGCTTGACCTGCATGTTCAGTTGCTAAGTCACATAACATATGCTTCTTCTCCACCTAAAAACAATGGGTATGAGATTTGTTAAAACCTGAATTTACATCATTAATAAATTATTATTAGAAAAAAACTATTATACCTCTTCACGTAGGAGTTGAATTTGCGAGTAAGATTCTTTTTTTAATAACTCAACATCTTCTATGAGTTCAGACTTAATAGCGCCAAATTCCCTATAAGCTTCTTTTTCGACATTTTGTAAGCTTTCTATTAGGGTAACATTATGCTCCATGATACGAGTGTGCTCTTTCGCTAATGCTGCTTTTGATTTTAAAATATTGACGAGAGCTTCTTTGTATTCATTGCATTCTAAAACAGTATTGTTCAAAGTAGTTTTGTATGTAACAATTTCAGATTCCAGTACTTCGTTGCAATTAGCCAGTGATTGTACTTTATTTTCTAAAGTTTCCAGTTCATTATCAGACTCTCTTAAACGCATGGTTAAAACTTGTACGATATCTCTAGTAACAGATAAAGACATTTCAAACTTATTTTTTTCATTTATTGTTTTTTCTACATCAACTGTTAATTTGTTAATTTTATTTTCATATTCAATGATTTTCTTTTTTGAGTCTTCCTTTAATTCTTCTATTTCATTTATAAGTCTTAATTTGTCTGTTTTTAAAACATCTCTTTCGTTTTGCAAATTGATAAATTTTACATGCATTATCTTATTTTGATCTTCACTTAAATTTAAGTTATGTTTTAAATCTTTAATCTCATTTTCTAAGCTTTGTATTTGACTGTCTTGTTCTAACCAATGCTTTTGAATACTTTTGCTGCGTTCTTCAAATTGTATTTCACATAATCTTAATTTTTCATGGGCAGCCTCCTCAACTTGTTCTAGCTTCGCTTTCATTTCATTTTCTTTTGTCAACATTTTTTTCTGCAAATCACAGATTATTGCATCTTTATCTTTGGCTAATTCTTCTTTCATTGATTTTATTGAAGTATTGTATGTTGCTTTTATATATTCTTGTTCAATTTTAGATTTGTTAATGATCGTCTGTTTTTCTTCTTCCATTTTAATTTTTAGGGATTCAAGTTCCGCTTTGTATTCTCGTCTTATACTTTCATTGGCTTCTAAAGCTAGAGCGTGATGACCTTTTACCATTTCAAGTCTTTGTTTAGTTTCTTCCAGACAAGATTCCATGTATGTCAATTTATTTTGTAAATCTTTGCATAAACTATCTCTGATAGTTATAATTTCCTCTAATGATGACAGTTCCACTTGTTTGCTACTTAATTCTAGTTCCAATTTATCACACTGTTTTTCCAATTTAATAATTTTTGCTTTAAAATAGTTTGTGTTTGCCATATCTGAGTTCTCATGGTGTATTTCTGTATTGATGGTTTCCTTATCTTTATCACTTATAGTTATTTGAACAAATTGTTTTTGTAAGTCATCTAATTTGTCCCTATTTTTTATATTGTCATTTAATTTTCTTTGCAAATTGGCTAATTCAGTTTTTAGTTCTTCTATTTGTTTTGTATATTCAGAAATCGTGTGATCTTTATTTCTGAAAGAATTGTATTTTATCAAATATTTGCATCATTATTAGTATTGAAAAATAGTAGTACAGAAATAATTTTGGATTCATTTTAACTCAACAGTCTATACAAGTAAATCAAATTAACATATCTAAGGTTTATCCCTGCTTAAGATTTGTCTTTCGACACCACAACAAGTAGGTAAATGAAATAACTGCAGAGCAACTACAATCAAGCACCAGTAAAACTGCTGTCCATTATCATTCAGCAACTATACGCACCCTCTTTAGTATACCATAGTTGGTATACTAAAGCGGTTAAAAATTGTTAGATCACCTTGAGTTAGTTAACAGAGCTTCAGGCTTTATATTAAAAAAAAATGAGTACTAGTAAAGTTGACAATTTAGGCAACAAAATGTTTTTTTGTTTATGGCATATGAAGACAAACAAGTAAGTATATTTGCCTAATGAATTGGTAATTAACAAGTGGTATTCAACATCTGCAACACCACAGGCATTGCAGAAACATTCAAGTCTCTTAAATGTGAAATATAATATTTCAATTACTTCAATTCATATAATAAGTAGTAGATGAATATTTTATCTATATAAAAGATGCATCTACTACTTATTATATGTAACCTTTGTGTATTACAAAAATTATGTAAAGTAGAGTCATTTATGAGGTAGAGTCTCCTTGTGAAATATTTTTGAAACAAAAGTTTCTAATTTCTATAATGAATATTTAGAATTGTTTTTATGTAGTTTTTTATGTGTATCAATCATGTTTATCATGTGGCTAAATTTAAGACTTTATTTCGTTTAATATAATTATTAACAAACAATTATTGAATCGAACCAAATAGTTTTCAATAGGGAAGTTCTTGCTAAGACAAAAGGAATCTATCATTTATAACACTGTAAATGTTTAGATAAAATTTGGATCAATGCAATATATTAATAACATAAACACATACATACATACAAATAGAAAAAAATAACTACTTTATGTGATCTCATAATAATATTAAAATGATGATAAAGTATTGAAATACCATCTCTATGTGATTGATTTTGTATTTGTTGTGTTCCTATACATATTTTGATTTGTTTCCAATTTTTTTTTACAAACTTTTTAGTTTTTAAAAGTTTTCAAGTGAAATTAAAGATATGTAAATAGCAGAAAACTTTACATGGTAAACCTTCATAAAAAGACATGCATTACTGTCATACAAGTTTACATTTACAAAAACAGTAATTATGCCTTTTAGAACATATAACAAAAACCCATTTCAATATATTTTCATAACATTACACTGTAAATAATAAAAATCCATATTATAATTTAATAATATAAAAATATAATGTAAATATTATTTGTATTAATGTAATTCTATATTGTACACCAAAAACAATAATTGTATGACTTTGTTTTTGATGTAAAGAATATATCTATCTAAATAATTACCTAATTTCCACTTGCTGCACTTTAATAAAGTCAGTACTACTTTGAGTTTTGTCTGTTTTTTTTTTAATTTCCTTATTTGAATTTAGCAGGATGTTATTTGTTGAACTTGTAGATTTGGACTTATATATTGCTGAATTTTTCACTCGTTGAGGCTACAATTTTAAATTTATTAGTTATTATTTTAATATAATTATTACAGCAAAAAATATAAAGGTGCTTACAGTTATGAATGACTTAACACTGGAAACAGAACTACATGCCGACTGTGTATTGGTTTTAAATTTAGTAGGAGTTTCATACGGCATTTGTTTTAATTTAGATGTAGAGTTAATATTTGTTTTCTGTTTTTCAATTTCTTGCCTGTGTTTGTCCATCTTAATTTCACTTTTGGATTGATTTTTAGCCGTAGCTGAAAAATAATAAAGAAATTGTAACCGTGTTCATAACCACACCATATTTTAAACATAAGTTTATATATTATTTTTCATGACTTACAAGGTATTTCAAAACGCTTTGCTTTTGAAAACATGGTGACGATAAATCAAATTATTATTACGACGATGATATCCCCTCTAGTACAATATCCTCTTAAATACAATACTTGAATATAGACTTTTTAAAGAACTAACATTACAAAATCTCTCCCTCGCTGCGTTAAATTTAAATGAAAACTGATCGTTAGGATTAATAGCGCGCGAAGTAATATGTCACAATGAAACCGTTAAAATTACGTTCCTGTACAAATTTTAAAGTTATGTTCCTTTGTAAAGAAAAATTAATGCAAAAAAATAAATTTTCGCGGACCACTTTGGTGACCACTGCTTTATATACTAATAATCTTTTTAAATTTACTTAACAACTAATATTCCTTCTGAGTCCTTAATATTAGAATATAATCACAATAAACAGTTTTAAATCTTCATTCGATATTTGGAACTAGACGAATAAAAAAAAGCGTATGTGCGAACGTTTTTTAAGTTTTTATTTTCTGAATCAACAATTATTATTATTATTATTTTATTAATAAAATAAATTATTATTATTCCAATTTTTAGTTTTTAATTTCAGTTTTACTTGGCAACGGACTAAATTTTTTATGAGTTATTGAAAAATATGGAAGGATACGTAGATTGATATAAAGGATAATAAGCAGTAGTATTTTTAGTCTCAAACAGAAAAGGATAGGAAGAATAAAATTATATAAATTAAAAAAAAAGATTATATAATCATTTTTTTTTAAATTTATATCTCGAAAGGCTAGTTAAAAATCTTTTCTTCATTGCCACAATGCGTTGTCGTTGTATAACATAAGAGCCACGATACGAATTTCACTATGTGGTCTTTCTGTAATTGCCACAACGCGTCGTGAGCGTTTTCATGAGGCATAACACGTATTTCATGATATAGATGATTTTTTTGTGTACTTACAGATAAGAATACCTCTAGTATTTCTATTTTAACTGAAATATATACCCTTCTCAAAACTAATTTCCGTCCTTAGCTTATACCATAAAATATTATTTTAATGTTTCAATAATTCTCCTGATTGAGCAATTCAGCGTGCAATTTTGGAGGGGATTATTGAGGAGGAACTGTAATAAATTATTGAAAATATCACTTATTCATTGTTATATTTTGAAAGTAAATCAAAATGTAAAAGATAACCTTTAATAAATGACAAAATTAATTAATGCTTGAAATATAGCTTCCTAACTACGGTTACGTGTTAAATATGGAGGACCTATTAAATAATGCGAATTCTATCCAAATCTCATAGCATTTAATGATATCAAGTCTATATATCACGTAAAAATCTTTAGACTGCCTAGATAATAAAACAAAAAGGATTAAAAATAATAATAATATCATAAATAAAACATTTTATTGGTAAAATTATTTTATTTTTAATGTTGTGTTTGATTAGACTTAAGTTACATAGATGGTGGCGGAGGTGGTACTGGAAGTAATGGTGGAGGTGGAGGAACACCCATAAGTGGTGCTCCAGGAGGTGGAGGTAATCTAATGCCATGATTTTCCCACATTTTGGGGGGAGGTGGAGGCATACGTAATGGCTCGATTTTAAATGCAAACTGCAAAAAGAATTGTTTTGTGTCCTTATTCCAATGGGTCCAGAATTTAGAATCATGTTTCTCTACCTCTCTACTTGGTACTTTAAAAGCAATAGTTTCGTATGGTTCTGCAGCGAAGAGTAGATATTGCCACCGGCGATCTGGAGGTTCTATCTTCTGTTCATAGGCAGACATAAAGCGATGCCTTGGTTGCACTCCTTCAGCAATTTCTTGGAAAAGAGAAATATTGGTACATGAATTTTAATAAGTAACATGATGAAGTTTACAGAAGTTATTAATACACATAATATAGATAATTCACATTAAATTCACAATCAGTTAATTCAATTATAAATTATTTCTTTTCATTATTAATATTTTAAAATCCCTCAACACTTAAGACTTAACTAAAAGATCATCACCATTGGCTCAATTCACATAAATTATAATCTTATTAATGGAGTCAGGCGTTACTTTGCGGAAATCCATCACTATATGGACAGTCAAAAGTTTTACTTAGCTAAGATCCGCGACAAGCAAAACAATAACAGAAAATTAATAATGTGTGTTTTTCCGTTGGGTTTAGTGGATTATTTGGAACTTTAAACCAAAAACTTACCGAAAATCGGCCATCAACTATAGTAGACTCTACGGAAGACAACCGAAAAGTGCCACTTTTCGGTTGTCTTCCGTAGAGTCTACTATACCTGAAGATGCCTCGTGTTGGGGCGAAACACGTGTCGTGTACAAGATGGAAAAGTGATAGTGTGTGTTTGGCGTTGTGTATAGTGGTTGGTGGGTGGAGAGTTGATGGCCGATTTTCGGTAAGTTTTTGGTTTAAAGTTCCAAATAATCCACTAAACCCAACGGAAAAACACACATTATTAATTTTCTGTTATTGTTTTGCTTGTCGCGGATCTTAACTAAGTAAAACTTTTGACTGTCCATATAAATTATAATCATTTATATATGTTTACATGATTACATCTAGCAAATGCCAGGAATTAAGACTTTCTTGTGGAATAAAACACACAGAAGTTGTTTTATTTGGTTGCCAAAATTAAATCAATTTTTTTTCAATCAGATGTGGCACTAGGCTTTTCTAGCAAAACTTCCATGTTTGGGGCTGTTCAAGAAATTATGCAAATGGTTCACTAGTTTTCTCATGGAAAGGAGTATAAAATTTGTGCTAGATGGGTTTTGCTCTGACCTGGAGCCAGTGAATAGTAGCCGCGAAACTGGATGTCACTTGATATGTCGACGCCAAGGAATCTTGTGTCTGACACATATGACATAGATGACTTTCGAATGTCAAGGGTAGTGCGTGGAAATACGACAAAAGGAGTCTTTTTATTAGTAAACATGCAAACTTGTCTTTTTGGAGTTAAATGACACTAAGTTGGGTTGAACCCAATCCGAGACTTTGTCTAATCTGAATTTCAGACACAAGTTTGTACTGATACTCTCTGACGTATGCCCAAGAAATGTAGGCATGGCCGGAGTGTAAGACATGCTATCGTCCACATAACAACAGACACTGCTAACTTTAAACATATTGTTGATGTGCAGAAGAAACAGAGTAGGGGATAGCACATAGCCTTATGGGAAGTCATGTATCGGATTCCTTGGCATTGACATAACATGTGACGTCCAGTTTCATGGCCACCTGGAAGATAAAGGCAAATGGACTTCTAAGAAGCTAGGTGTGCTCGGTAGAGCAGGACAGTATTTCACACTGACTCGTTGCTTTCCACTTCATAAGGCACAAATCAGGACAAACATGTAGTACTTTTCGCATCTTGGGGGCACCTAAGTATCAGTTTCTCCCTTTTGATTGCATATATCGGGCTGTTTGAATCGTCCATGACCAAGATCTTACAAAACAGCTAGATTATTTAGCTGATGCTGAGGGCAGATAATTTCTTCCCTTTCCCATAGAAGGTGCAATGGGTGGATTTTTTACTTTTTAGTAAGTCTACTACTGAGTATAGATGGCTATTTATATGTAGGTTTGGGTTTTGTAATTTTCAGTTTTGACACTAATTTTACATATATATTTTTATATATACCTACTTAATAATCAAGTCAATAAGAATTTCTAACCTGCCTTTTAAATGCTAGCAGAGCCAATAAGATAATTATATGGTATAAATTTGGACCTTATATACCCTACAATAAAGCGCAAGTCCCTTCAGTCACAAAGTGTGGTTCATTACTCGTTTCCAACATTTATACTATTTTCGAACTGTGATCACAGTTTCCTACCAGCAGTCTATTAATGTTTTCATATTTAAATTTACAGTCTTATTATTTCTTACCTGGGTAGTCTACTTGGAACAGTAAGCTTTGTTGTCCATTTTCAGGATCTTTCTGTTTTGTAACTCTATAACCAGGACGACCAATTTTAACAAACTTTTTTGGTTCGATTCTTGGTTTCTCAGGAGCTAATTGTTGAGGAGCTTCTTTAGCTTCTTTTGCAGCTCGTCGCGCTAAATTAGCTTGATGTTTTTTTCCTTGTGTATGCGCTAAATAACTTCCTTCATTGTTATGAAGCGTAAGACACAGTTTACATTCATATGAACCTAAAATTGAGTGAATAGATATAACTAGAACCTAAATATATTGCTATAACTTACTTGATAATGTACGAGTTAAGATTAAATATTTATTAAAAAAATATATGATTGTACCCACCCAGATGATTTTTCATAAAATAAGGATCTTTATTTAAGTCAATAGTTTCAAGAGCAAGTTGACGCAATCTCTCTCGGCGATCTCTGTTGCTTTCCGACCATGATGCTACTCCTCCGCCGCCGGTCTTACCGCCAGGTCGATTTTGAAAATCCATTATACTCCTAAATTCTGTAACGTAGTTTTATTTAATTAACCACTGATAAAAACGAAACTTCTTACGACTCAAAACTATCATTCTTATTTCCCACTAACAAATAGGTTACCTACTATCAACAAAGTAACAAAGTAACCACAGATTATAAACAACTATTACAGATGCGTTAATTTAAATTGTAGGATACCCTGGGCATCAATAGGGCCGTAATTAGTATCAAAATAATAGATAATAAGTAGATCAGAAACTCTAAAAAGGTATTCAATATTTGGAAAATACCCTAAGCGATTTCCTAAATTCCCGGGTGAACTAATTTATTCATAAAACTGACAGGGCAGCTCTGTGGTTAATTTTTTCTAATTTTTTATTAAAATTATTTACGAAATATATCACTTACCGAGTTTGCAGTTGTCAGAATGTGGACCATTTATTGTTAATGTATAGTTTTAGACAACCGTTTACGTTTTTTTACAATAATCAAATTGAACGCCTAAGTTTAACGTTATTCCAAAAATGTCATTATTACTTTTATTTTATTGAAAGCTATTAATTCAAATGAATACTTTGATTTTAATTTTTGTAAATTTTTTAAAAAATATTTTATTGTCAGATTTCGATACAACATGGTATTAATATCGTAAACGCTTTAAAACACCGTAATACTCATATTTATTTAATATTGTAATATCATATTGAACTACATAAAACTTTATAATAGCAAGGGGTAAACCCGTTTTAAATATATATGCTATGTTCAGAAAAAATTAAACTGTACCTTATTTGGTTTGATATGTTATTTGATGAAATCCGGTCCATTAGCAATCGTAAATTTATGAGATTGTATTATCTTTATAACTACAGGAACAAACGGTATAAAATAATTTTGTTCTACTGGCAGCCCTGAAGCTGTCATGTTCTTTTTAGTGTCAAATGAAATAGAAGGTACTTGTTTATGAAATTAATCTTGTGTTATTTAATTAATCATTAAATTTATATATGTATTAATTATTCATTTTAAATTTAAAAAGTATTTTTTGCAGTGTGTATAATTTATTTACGCAGTGCTTTAACTTTAAATTTCATTATTTCTTGTAGACAGGCGATCAAGATGTTGATGCCTAAACAGAACCGTATTTCGATTTACGAATATTTATTCAAGGAAGGTGTTATGGTAGCAAAGAAAGATTATCATGCCCCCAAACATCCAGACCTTGAAAAAATTCCTAACCTTCAAGTTATCAAAGCAATGCAATCACTCAAATCGCGAGGTTATGTTAAGGAACAATTCGCATGGAGACACTTTTATTGGTAAGTTTTACTTAAATTACTAAGTCAGATATGAGTAAGTGATAAGTGAAACTTCTCCAATAATCTAAATTACAAACTTTATTCTTAATATTCCATAGATACACTTATTTTGTGCCACTTAATGTTTTATTTATTTGGTTATGAATTATTTGAGCAAGACTCATTTCGTATTTTAAGGGGTGGTGTTCTAAGTGAGATGATCCTCACTTTTTACTTTTAACTACACTAATTGTCATATTTTTATTTATTTTAATGTATTTATTAAATTGTCTATCTCAAGGACTTATGATGTGCAATTATGCAGTTGATATAGGTGTGAAAATTTTATAGTTAGTTCCTTAAGTTGTCATTTAATAGTTATATTATTTGATAATTTATGTGTAAGATATATGGGTTTTAACTGTCTTGCTTTTCCAAATTTTTATTGTATGATTCATTATTTATGGAACTGATAACTCCCGTTCCTTTTATGTTGCTAAATGGAGGTCTTTACATAAACAAATCCAAATTGGTATATTATTATATATTCATCATTAATAAAAAATTTATTACTATATCTGTTTAACTGTTTATTTGTTACATATATTAGTATGTAATCAAAATTTCTAATCCTTTTAAAATGCAAAATAATTATAGTATTCTTTTTGTAAGATAATTAAAAATTATTTAATTATTTTACAATAACTTGAAAAAAATATTTGTAGAATAACGATTTTATTATAATTGTTTGAAAAAGAAGCATTTAAATAATTAAAATGTTATATTTGATTTATTTTTATTCTTAATTGTATAATATTTTTATAAAATAATATTACTCAAACATTACTTAAAAATATAATAATTCATAATATGAATAATCTAAAAGTTTGCATAGTTTATAAGAACATGAAATGTCAGATAAAGTGAACATGAAATGGATATAAATGGGACTAGATGTTAGTTTAAACAGAGTATATCTTGTAATGTGCAGTGCAGATTCCCATGTTTGGTAGTTATTGGACCGGAATTATTTGCATGTACCCTGAACCCAAGTCAAGTTTGTAATATATTTAGAGATTTTCTGTAATCTAAATCCGACACTTACCTAAAATCAATCCCGGCAAATTGAGTAAATATTTCCAAAATACCATAATAAAAGTTTTTTAAAAGAGATGGTATGTTATAAATTATGTAGAAATATTTGTTTGTGTTATAATTTTGATTTGAGATTTTTGATAGTATTTACTCAAAATGTATGTGCTTGTATATTTTTGATTTTCCTGAACAAAAAATTATGTAATATTGTAGTAAGTCCTCCCGCATAATAAATGTTTAAGTGAATAAACAATGCTTTTGATTCTAAAATATTTTATAGTATGTTAATTTTGCAGGTATCTTACTAATGAAGGTATTGAATATCTGAGAATTTACCTTCACTTGCCCCCTGAAATTGTACCAGCAACACTTAAACGCTCAGTACGAACAGAAACAGTACGAAGAGGTGCTGTTGGAAGGACAGATGCACCTGCTCGTACTGCTGAGGACCGCTCAGCATATCGTCGTGGACCTACTGCACCTGGAGGAGCAGCTCATGACAAGAAAGCAGATGTTGGTCCTGGTTCTGCTGATGTTGAATTTGTAAGTATTTTATTATTTTTCTCATAGTATTTGATATTTTGGTTTTTCTTCTCAATACAAAAATATATGAGCACCCCACTGTTGGGTAGAAGCTTTGTGCATTAATAGTCTCTTATATTTCAGCGTAGTGTATCTAGTCCATTCATATCCCAAGGCAGTTGTTCTGAATAACTTTTATTAGGAAGAAAAGTTATCATATTTAGTCATGCATGTATGCATCTCTCAGGTGTAATAATAAAAAATACTCAGGTGTATATTAAAGAATACTCTTATTAATAGGTAGTGTCTTTCCATTATTGGGTATAGGGTATGTCCCCTAAGGAAAAACAATTACTAGTTTGGTATAGCCAGTCACACTGCATTGATTGCTTTGTCATTGCAGGCTAGGGATTATGGGACAGAAAGAGTTAACAAAAAATTGCCACCCAAGCCCAATTGAATCTTTTTATCCTATCCTATTTTCTTTTTTTGTATAATGCTCTTGTATACCAATATGAGCACATACACTTGTAATATTTTAACACTGTATAAATTTGAAAATTTTTTTTATGGTGTAGGAAGACAAACAAGGTGTGTCACCCGATGAAAATAAATCAATGCCGCCCATAGACATCCACAATCCATAGGCACTGCAGAAGCGTTACCAGCCTTTAAGGCTTGTTTTGAAGGTTCCAATGTTGTATGTTGTTCGGAAACATCGCTGGAAGTAGCTGGTTCCGCAGGGTAGTGGTGTGTGGAAAAAAGTTTCTTGTAAAACGCACCGTACTCGATCGCCATTCATTAAGATAGTGGAGATGAAAATTTGATCTGGAGATGAGTTTTACATTAGTGGAATTCAGTGGCCGCAATTATTCCGAATCGTTCCTCGGGGAGTATAATGTATACATTCTTCTACGCACTTACACCTATATATCTCGCACCAGCAACACCGCTGCCTGAGACAAGCATGTGTTATTGATGTGTACTTTTGTTTTTCTTTTCATACTACATTGTATATCTAATTGTAGGATACAGAAAATTGACATTTGGGGGCACCACCATGTTATTTTGCCTAGTTGAGTCCTCTAACTATAAAATGTAAACATTAAAAGTTCGTACAAAACCGACACATTACAACAAGTCACAATATGCAACACTGCCATATGTAACTAGCAGTTTTAATGAGATTAAATACATACTCTTCTACATTGTTTGTACAACCTATATTGGAGAGAATGCAAGTTTAAGGCAATATACACAATTTAGTTAACTTTATTGTTACAGAGAGGGGGCTTTGGACGTGGCAGGCCAACATCTTAAATATATTATCAATAAATAATTACCAATATGATGTATTTTATTTTGTAAACATACATACATAGTAATAAAGCATTATTTTTACTATTATCCGAAATTGTAATCATCATAGGAAGAATACTTATAATAATGCTCAATTTAATTGAATATATATATATTAATTGAACTCATTACAATTTAGATTTTTTTAATTAGTTTTTAAACAGATAATAAACATTTAAAGAAACATAATTTTTTTTGCATGAATAATCTTAAAATTTAGTATTCTTGCCAATTAAGAACTTTATTATTAACTACATTGTCACCGCCGCCCATAGACATCCGTAGCGCCATAGGCAGTGCGGAAGCGATGCCGAACTTTAAGGGAAGTGATATTATGGGAGGGGGAGGGTGTTGGGCCTCCGGAACTATTACCGCTCACCGTACAAAGCGCGGTAGCTAAGCTACCACTCAGACGCTGGTTTTCTGCGGGAGTGTGGTACTTCCCCGGGCGAGCTGGCCCATTCATGCTACAGACAAATAATATGCCATTCTTGACAAAGTATTCGTCTGCAGCGTGGCTCTACCACTAACAAGTTTTTGTGCAAGAGCTGTCTTCAGACTGTCAAGTTGTTCACAGTATTTGACAGAGTTGATAGTCTGATAATTCTGATCTATGTTGAGTTGAAAGCTGATCATAAACAAGCATACGTGATCGTTTTTCTTGCATGGATGCCTTTAAAGATCATTTGGGTCAAGTCACTATGTATTATGTGTACTCCTAAAATATTATTAGTTGAGGTACTTGAAATCGTAGTAAACGTCGCGTAATCCTCTTGAGTTACATGTTAAATTACTTTAAGCACAAAATTTGGAGGTCGGACGACCAGTTGGCTCAGTGTCGGGGCCACCCGTCCACACGGAGTTAATGGTCGCGGGTTCGATCCCGCATCGGAATAAATATATGTATGCCTACAGATATTTATTCCGAGTTAAGTAGCCCCGCCCATTGGCATTGGACAAGCGTGGTAGGGTATTGTCAGTTCTTCCAGACGTGGGGAGGCCCGTTCTCAGCAGTGGGACATACATATATGGGCTGTGATAAAAGAAGAACAAAATATATTAAACAAGAATGTTTATGAGTAATCATAATTTATTGATATTTATCTACATTTTTTGTAAATAATAATTCATAAATATTTTGTGTTGAAGTAGCTATTTGCGTGACTAATGAATATTTTAGCACATTTGAACTTTGGGTGGGTCTGGTTTTGGGAACTCTCCGAGTTTGTCTATGTAATATTGATAAGCACGGAATGGCTTCAGTTCCCATGGCACTTGATCTTCCATTTGTGTCAAACACACCCCTAAGTCTTCCAATGTTGGTACTCCACATTCGACCTTATCAGTGGTCGACTCCTGCGTAAAACAAAAAAAATTGACATCAAATCACAAATGATACCTATATATTTTTTACCAACGGATGTAAAAATTCTAATTTTTCTATTAGTTAAGCAAACCTAGTTAGAGTTTAGTTCTTTGCCTGGTCAATTACCGCACTTAGTTTGAGTCAATTCATTGTAAGTAAAAATTTAGTGGGCCGGCATAATATCTATTCTAACCAGCTAGATTTTTCAAGAAGCGCGCAAAGTGGCGTAAATTTTTGCAGGTCTCTGTTCAAAAAATCTCGAACCATATAGTGCCTTTTTGCATTTTATTTCCCAGCCCATACATATGTATATTTACCTGATGGGTAAATATACATATGTATGGGCCTCCCATACCTCCCTCCTTCCATAGGATATGAACTCAACAACCAACGTTTGTCAAGGCGGATTGGTAGTGAATATAAAGTTTTAATAATACAAGCTACAAAGGATAATGCACAAAAAAAAGCCCAGGCCTGGCGCAATTTCAAATTTCTGTGGCTGTCATTTCCATTTCTGGTTATGTTATTTAGCCATCTTAAATAATTACGGTAACTAGTTTAAGTGGCTGATTCAATCATCCCGGATACATTTTGGAAGATGTAATCATAGACTTAGAAAACCATTAATGTAAAATTAATTATAAAGTACAATAATAAAATAATTTTAATTACTCTTGAAGTTTGTTTACCTTTACATTGCAGATAATGTAGGTGACATTGTCAAAATAGATGCCTAAATGTCATATTTAGAACATGAGGAAAGAAAGAAATAAAGACTTTCCTATTTTTTAACTCTTAAGTAAGGAGCTTACAAAAAACAATTAACAATTTATGATATTTGAAAAAAGATTTTGACAAGACCCCCCTAACTGAATATTTTGTTACATTTAATTTGCCAGGCCTTGCTGAAATTGCTTGTGTGGCTATTAGTGGACTGTTGATGATATTGATATAACTTATTATATGGAGTTGTAATAAATATTAGTATATAAACATTACCTTTTCGAGTCCTTCCCAGTGAAGACCACCGAAAGGATAAGCTGGGGACAGAACATTCGCAAGTGCCACCCTAATTGGAAAGGCTATAGGGTCATATTTCATATCGTAGCGTTTGAATCCCCATTTTTCGTCTTTACGCATTAGCTTGTAGAACCAGTCAATAAGATCGCCTAGGAGGTATCTTTTAGGTCTGAAAATGCACATTTTTTCATATTTATCAGTATTAATTAATTATGTGTATTTATAATTAAGCTCTTCGATAATGACGTGGGCTGAACACATTATGCGACGCAACTTGCGTAAATGGAACCAAAAGGTCACTGTCTGGTGTCCAAGTGATAGCAAAAAGGAAAAGAGGTCACCCAGTGAGGAGATGGGAGTATTACCTATAACAGTAGGGTCTTGCTGAACAAGGTAGCAGAACTAAACTGGAAGGAGTTAGTCTATTTCAAAAGTCAAATGGAGTGTAGACATTTTCTCGAACATTGAAAAATAAAAAGCTTTTATTATAATAATGACACTCAAATATATAACTATATCAAAAAAGCAAGAACTACGCATATTTTGGCCTTAATCCAACTTTTGCTTTTTCTCTTTAAAATACTGTATTCTCAAAATATTCAACAACGTCAATTTGAATTGATTTATGAATAAAACTCTTATTTTTCTTTTGTTCAGTAAAATATATACAATTAATACTTTCTTATCCAAATATCTCTACTACTAACTCAGATTATTTCATTTGTTGCAAACGCACAAAACTAAAGTAGTGTAATCTACATTTGCCTGATAGTATTCGCGGAACATGATTGCCTTGCTACTGGGCAGCAAATTGTTATTAAAATAGAACAAAAAAGGAATATTAATAAATTTGACTTACCCAACAGCTTGATAGATTAAACCCTTAGTATCAGGATCACGAGCAGCATTCAAAATACCTTGTGCTACATCGGAGACATATACAGGCTGTTTGATTGTTTCCATACCATTCTTGTAAACAGGCATGAATTGACCGTGAAGGCGCCATTTCGATGCGAAAGTCCTAATAACATTACTTTTTTTTAAAATTTTTGTACAAAATAAAAAATGTATATGAGATGTGCACATGATTCTAGTGTCTAGAAAAGTGGTTCTCAAACACTACATCGCGGTACTTTTATGCGCCGCTAAATTCTTGAATTGTCCTGTGAAATTTTAGAAATGCAAAATATTTTACATGGTATAGCTGTAGGTATAGAAATAGCAGTAGTATATGCAAAATGGTATAAGTAAAATTATTTTAATCTTATTTTATCGTTAGTATGTAGTTAGTGTACAGCAACAAAAAAGGTTTATAATCACTGTTCTTGAATCATTTCATTCTTTGCCTGTTTATTATTTAAGTATTCAAAATGTTTAACTATATTTATCATGCATATTTTTGTATATATGCAATAAAAAGTAAACTTTTTTGGGTTTTAGGGAGTAAAGGTAATTTTTGAAAAATCCATTTTCATCAAAATAATGGATTTACGCAAAGTAAATGCTTGCATACATGACGTATGCGTATATGTATATATATATAGCACGTTCATAGGTAAATATATAGAGGGAACTCATGTTCTTATATCAAAAAGTGTTTGAAATGGATAATGTAATATACCTGAGGAATCTATCTTCAGAACCATAAATATCTGAAGCACGAAGTATAGTTGCAGATGGAAACTCTTCCCTAACAGCACATTCTCCAAGAAACTTGCTTATTTTGTACATAGATGGCTTCTTCATCACCAAAGGCTTTGGATTCTTTTCAGCATTCAAATAAGAAAGGTGAATAAATCTTTCTACACCCATTTCCCGAGAAATTCTGAAATTATGTTTAGATTAAGGTATCGATTTGGATACATTATTCTTGCAGTTGTTATTTTGTATAGATTTTTTTATAATTTCTTTTGTGTAAGGCAGCTGTCTCTTTGTCATTACAACTTCATAGATTAATAAAAATGTTATTTATGATGTATGTAATTAATTTTAATAATTACCTTGCAATACGTCTCGGCCCTTCAACATGGACATCCATATATTTGAAATTTTTAGTCTCATAATCGCGTCCAATAAGATTGATGACTACATTTGAATACCGAACAGCTTTGGCAATTGACTCTTCATCTCGAACATCAAAAGGCGTAAAAAGTACTTGACCAAGATCCCCACAAACTTTAAGCCTTTGAGCATCATAAAAGTCACTTCTGTAGGGCAGTATCATCTAGAAATAATTTTATTACATATGTTGAAAAAATGATGTGGTTCGCCACCTATCACATCTTGATTTCCACAAGGGTGAGCCATTTCGCTGCGATGAATGTGAGAGAAAGAATGGATGAGTGTGGAGGAGGCGGGGAGGGTGTGCCGGGATCATAGCGGATGGAGTTCTGTGGTCTCTGCCAACCCCTGCAGGGGATAGGCCTGAATATATATATATTTATATATATATATTTATATATATATATATATATATATATATATATATATATATATATATATACATATATATATATTTATATATATATATATATATATATATATATATATATATATATATATATATATATATATATATATATATATATATATATATATTAGATGTACAAATAAGTTTCCGCGGTTTGTCAAAAGATGGCCCCACCAGAAGGTTATGGAGAAATTGTCAGATGTAAAACGTAATATCCCAAGTTTAGTCATCTGGCAACACCATAACCTTAAAGTACTAGTGATTCCGTATCAGCATCACGTAATTTTTTTCGTGCAAAAATGTCAAGTTTTATTCCGAATAAGCATCATTTGCGGGAACTTTTGATTTACTTCTTTAATGTGAAAAAATCTGCAGCTGAGGCGCATCGATTGCTTCTAGAAGCATATGGTGAAGCTGCTTTAAGTGAGAGAAGTTGTCAGGAATGGTTTCAAAAGTTTAAGAACGGTGAGTTTGACGTTAAAGACAAAGAACGCAGTGGAAGGCCGAAAGTGTACGAAGACATGGAATTAGAAGTACTATTGGAGGAAGATTCGTCCCAAACGCAAAAAGAACTTGCACTTACTCTACAAGTGACTCAACAAGCAATTTCACATCGTTTAAAATCGTTAGGAATGATTCAAAAACAAGGAAATTGGGTTCCATATGAACTAAAGCCGAGAGACGTTGAACGCCGATTATGCATGAGTGAAATGCTGCTTGCCAGGAATAAAAAAAAGAGTTTTTTGCATCGTATAGTCACTGGTGACGAAAAATGGATTCACTACGATAATCCAAAGAAGAGAAAGTCATGGGTTAAGCCCGGCGAACCATCAACATCGACAGCTAAGCCGAATATTCATGGAAAAAAACTCATGCTGTGTATTTGGTGGGATCAGCTTGGTGTCGTGTATTATGAATTGCTGAAACCAAGCGAAACCATTACTGGAGCTCTCTACCGAACACAATTGATGAGATTGAGTCGGGCACTTAAGGAAAAACGCGCCCATTACTACTCCAGACACGACAAAATTATTCTTTTACACGATAATGCTCGTCCACATGTTGCGGCGCCGGTAAAAACATACTTGGAAACACTCAACTGGGAAGTTTTACCCCACCCGCCGTATTCACCAGACTTAGCCCCTTCTGATTATCACCTGTTCCGGTCGATGGCACATGGTCTGTCTGAGCAGCGCTTCACATCATATGAAGACACCAAAAATTGGGTAGATTTGTGGATAGCGTCAAAAGATGAAGAGTTTTTTCGACGGGGTATCCGAATGTTGCCAGAAAGATGGGGAAAAGTAGTGGCAAATGATGGAAAATACTTTGAATAAAACGTAATGTACTTTTCCTTTACAATAAATTCCTAATTTTTTATAAAAAACTGCGGAAACTTATTTGTACACCTAATATATATATATATTTATATATATATATATTTGCTACTTTTTTTTTAAATTGTTAAAGCTGAGATTGCTTCTAGCCAAAAGTAGAGTGGGACATCCTCTAGCAGGTTGGAGTGACATTCTGCAATAAAAAAGGCTACAATAAACTGAATATGTGTAGTTGAAGATTGTCCTAGGTTGCACACTGTAGAGGATGCCTATATCCAGTAATGCACTGGTTAGTGATGATGAACCCAAATGTAATGTTTTATTTAAGTAAATAAATTCATCAAAAAGTAAAAATATTTCCACAAAGTGGCACCAAATAAATATTTTTTATGGGCCTACATAAGTTTTAATTCTTTAGAATAAAATTAAAACAAAGAATTCAATATTTATAATATAATTAACCAAAGAAAGTTTGAACATGGTATTTTAAAAACATATTCAAACAATAGTAAAAATAGTAAATTATGTATTGCCCATGAAATTCATTACATTATTTACTTACTTGAGTGCCAACTTTGCCCAACTTATTGCAAACATATCTGCCTACAAATCCAGTGCAACCAAACACAGTAGCCACAATACCGTTGAAACTGCTACGGCCTCCTGTTCCTCGCTTGTACGCAGCTAAATTTAATCGGCTGTCGGAGCTATATGGTGTTGACTTTATATAAATTATGCTCATTGCCCCATTTTTGGCTACAAAAGAAATTTTTATAATTAGCATTCCTGTTTTTTGGTGATGTATGTTACAATTATCAGATTTTGAACAGATTTTATAAGGAATTATGTAAGATTTATTTTCTTAAGTTTTTCTCAGATTTTGAACAATATATCATTACTTACGTATTATCTTGGTTACAAAATGTCCTGATAAAGCTACTGTAGCCATTTTCAGGCCGAAAAATTATCAACCTTATATAAATTTAATAATAAAAATAACACCACACGCAAGATTTTCTACAACACAAAATCTTTCAATTTGTCATTTTTTGACATTTGGGAACAGATGTGCTATAGGGTAGTAGTGACAGTCGAGGCTCCTCCTATATCCAACTGGAATGTGCACAGGTTGCTAATGCGCGGTCAAAGGAAGATAGCTTAGTAAGAACCCTCTGTCCCTTTTATAAGGGTGTCCAAACAATATATTGTAGTACAGATATAGTATAGTTAACAATTACTTGATGTATTCAAGACTGTACATTTTTTGGGATAGGCAAACGAGCAAGCGTGTCACCTGATGGAAAGCGATCAAAGCCGTCCACAGACATCATAAAATAAGTATATGGGGATAGGATGAAGTAAAACAAATTACGGAGAAATTATAAATATATATTTGGTATCGTCACGTTCAAAGTCTCAATCAATCGCACTGCTTAAGAACTTTCACTTCTCCTTTCAATTTTTCAACTTCTTTACATTTGCAAATTTTCTTCGTAGGAGGTTCCTCAGAGGTGCTCGGCAAGGGGCTGATTTCAAACTTATGCTCAGAAATGACTGAAATATTCACGGATTTCTCGATAGACACTTCTGCTTTACTTACTACTAGTGAACTAACAGCAGATTGAACAACTATATTGCTAACAACAGTTATCTTTTTTTCCGATAGAACAATCTGAAAATAAAGAAAAACCTAGTTCTTATGTTGATACTATAAAAATTTAAAATTGAGGGAAAAGTAGCAGAGAACTTGATTTAAAATTCGTAAATTTAGATTGTATGAATTATAAATCACGTTATGTAGTTAGAAATTATTTTTAGTAGGGTATTCTTACTACTTGCTAGTCAAAAAGTTACTTTTTATGAACTGTCAGAACACTGACTTTGTTAGCGTTTGTATGAACTATTAAATTATAACGTCATCATATTTCGAAGTCCACTGCACCACTATTTTGATTTAAATATAAAATTTAAGAAATCTGGCCAAAAATTGTGACTACGTAAATAATTTTTGATTACCCTCATTATGGTCTGACGGACTGTCAATATAAGAGAAGATATACTACTAATAAAGGTAGTTTCTGCCACCTAGCAACAAAATATTGGAACAATAGATCATCTCTAAAATCATCATGTTTTAAAAGAAGCTTTACGTTTAAAAAAAAAGTATAAGACTATGTTACTTAATAATCAAACATGTTACAAAGTCAGATTTCAGCAGTATTCTATTATATATTTATTTTCACGTATTGTTTTTTATTCTTATGTATATAAGGCTTGATTATAGATTATAAATTTATATGTAGGCTCGATCATAAGTATATATATGGGACTCGTGCTTTTCAAGTTGCACTACACTGCATCTCCGTGAGTGTCGGGCGGTGGCAGGAAATCAATTTCTCTGTTTAATGAGTAGAGGATTTGACTGAGCTGTAGCGGATTGCACCCTGAGGCTAGAGCATGAGGGCGTGACGGTATCAAAATCCATTCCTGTGCAACATCTTGTTAAGACAATGTTAAAGATAATCACTCGGTCAGAGAGAAATCCAGTCCGAGGGAGAAAGCATTCTGAGAGCCCTGTGTCCCTTTCTACAGTTTTGCCAGGAAGATTGTTTTTTTGAATTTAGTAAGAATGGTAGAAAATAAATAAACTTCATATCTAGTTTAAAATATATTACCTTAACAAATCTAGTTAATAAAATATTTTTCAACTATTTCTCAGTTAGAAAGATAGATTCATTTATTTCCCTCTACAGCAACAAACTGAAATACACATTTAATGAATTACAAAATCAACAGTACATACAAATGGAAATGGGAGATGGCTCTGTCGGGGTGCCGGGTCGTTGGCGTATTCAATGAAACACCCGCACTCGATCATTAACGTGTTCTATATTGTTCAACAATATGTGTACATGAGATTGGTAGATCTTAAACACTTTAATGTAATACAAAATGATTAGTCTAACGAAACAAGACGCTGCGCCGGAGCGGGTTCTGACGCAAGAGAGTGTTGCTAGCCATCACGCCCCCACGATTTAGGCGCGGGGTGCGATCCGCCACACACTTAAACTCACAAATGCACTCTGTTAATGCAGATATCACCAATATATTGTAGATAGAAAAAGTAACAGTTTTAAAAATATTTTTTTCTATATTCTATAGTCTTTATAATATTCTTCTTTTTTTTTAATCGGTCCCTCATTACTTAGGATCGTTGTTACTAGAATCCTTCAAATGAATAATCTGTCTTCGTCGATCCCAGTCCAACCTTCATTACCTGTTGAATGTTGGAAGAGGGTATGTCCTCCTTCACTTGGTACGAAATACCTTGTTAGCGACCGTCCTCGCGCTCTGTCCCCTTCGATATTGCCAACAATGACCATCTTTTCCAGGTTGTATGTTGTTGAATATAATGTTGCCTAATTTCTTATTGCTTAATATTGTATGAAATGAATAATATACGAAAAATTATAAAGGGGTAGTAGCTTCGCCTGCTATATATTTTATTAAACGTACGTTTGCCTTTTTGATGCATCCAATAAAAAAACATCAACGTTTACTCGATTCTAAGTTTATTAATGGAGTCAGGCGTTACTTTGCGGAAATCCATCACTATATGGACAGTCAAAAGTTTTACTTAGCTAAGATCCGCGACAAGCAAAACAATAACAGAAAATTAATGTGTGTTTTTCCGTTGGGTTAAGTGGATTTATTTGGAACTTAAACCAAATAACTTACCGAAAATCGGCCATCAATTCTCCACCCACCAACCACTATATACAACACCAAACACACATGTCAACTGTACGGAAGACAACCGAAAAGTCTTTTCGGTTGTCTTCCGTAGAGTCTACTATACCTGAAGATGCCTCGTGTTGGGGCGAAACACGTGTCGTTTACAAGATGGAAAAGTGATAATGTGTGTTTGGTGTTGTGTATAGTGGTTGATGGGTGGAGAATTGGTGGCCGATTATCGGTAAGTTTTTTGGTTTAAGTTCCAAATAAATCCACTTAACCCAACGGGAAAAACACACATTATTAATTTTCTGTTATTGTTTTGCTTGTCGCGGATCATAGCTAAGTAAAACTTTTGACTGTCCATATCGATTCTAAGTAACAAAACATCTGAATGATTCGATGCATTGGTACTTTACATCAAGTGTTTTTAAAACATCAATTTATATCGTCCACTCCTAGTGTGTGTTGATACTTTAAAGTGATGTGATTTAACACATTCGTACATATTTATTAAGTTGACTTATATGAGTGTTGAACGTTTTCACGTATACATGAATGATTCCTTTTGGTAATGAATAATGACTACTACTGAAATTCTTCAATAATTTCAATTATCAATTAATAATATTTTCTTGAAAGTCATTAAGTAGATACAGCCGGCTTTTTTATACAGTCCAAATCCAAAATGAATGAAGAACAAATTAAAATAATTGCTTCTAATAATAACAAAACTGACGTAGAGGAAGTTCTTAAATTATTTTTAAAAAATGTAAGTTCTCACTTAAATACTTTTTAAATTTTAATCTTGAAAAAGAAAATAAATGTGTTTGCTTGTTTGCAGAACGAGAATGTATTTACTTTTCCTGATTTATCTACTAATAATAATCGAGTTATGTTATGGACTGCATTATTTCAACATATTACAGAAAAATCATCAGAGTCAATTCACAATCTCTATTTAGCTTCACTCAGAGTATTGAGGTATTTTTGTCCGTTTCTTGAACTTTTTAATTTAGCTATATGTGTATTAACTTATGTATAAGTTATAGAAATTATAAATTTCGGTGAATTTATGAAATATTTTAACGTGTTTTAAAATATTTTAGTCGTGACAAAACAGAAGTTGAAACTTTAATATGTGAGAAATGGATTATTACACTTATAGAAAAAGCTGGTTTATATTGCTTTTTGGATGTTGAAGATGATTCGAAGATAACTGAGTGTATTCCAAAAAAAGAAGAGGCTGTTGAAGCTTTGAAGTGTCTATGTAATCTTGCTTTGAATAGTGAGGTAGCACGGGCTCTCTGTGCTCATACTTCTATTGCACAGGGTCTTGTAGCACGGCTAAGGTCCTACAAAGAGATACCTTATAAAGATGAGATTATGCTATTTGATATGAAGTTACTGTTTATTCTCACAGCTTTGAGACAAGATATAAGTTCAAAAATTAAAGTAGAATTGCATGGCATGGATTATCTGCTGAGTTGTTTAAATGAACTTGTTTTGGAAGCATCCATACTTGAAAGTTCTAAAGCTTCACTAAGCAGTGATGTTGGTGAAGGAGAAACCCACTGTTACCTTAATGTGAGTAACGATAAATAGTTAACTATTTAATATCAATGTAGCTAAATTGTAGATGGTGTAACGGTTTGGTTTCCGCAACTCGACATCATCATGCACCTATTTTATGTGTATTAATTTAGCTATAGTAGTCTACTATTGGACATTGACACCACTCACAAATTAGCGTTGTTGTTGTAATTAATATATTTTGCTTTATCACTTTAGCTTTTATTGCTCTGGTAGACTATGCCCATCAACATATTTGATTCTATCACTTTGTATAACACTGAAGGCAATAAATGAATTTGATTTATATGAATAACTTTAACATTTTGTGTATCATTGGAACTTGTTTTTTTAAATATTATTATGACACATTTCTACATGTACCACATAACAATGTTCTATAATTAAGTTATATAAATTGTTATTTGTTCTATAGAGTTTAATATTAAAAAACATATTTTATTTGTTTTCTAAATAAATCATCACAACGCCTCTTCATAGCAGCCTTTAATCTTAACAACAACCAAGGGTTCTGATATACATCAGAACAATTCACTATTTCAAATAGATGTTCTGTCTTTTATAAAAATTAAATAATGAAGGAACTAAATCTGCCTGTAAAGAGCTTAGTACTTATGGAAGAAAAAGTTGATAACATAGTTTCTGAAGGTTAATATACCTTACCATGATACATAAACATGGCCCTGCTCAAGAACTTTTCAAAACAATCTATCAAATTATTAATAATTAAGGTATGTTAAGACTTCAATTTAAATGGAGGAACTTCAAAATTTTTCTTGGTAAAAAGTAAACAAGTCCTTATAAAATTTTTACTCAAATAAGTTTTTTAAAGAACGTTCTATTTTGAGTCATGGAATTGTGAAAATATGCATGTGTCTAGAAAAATTCAATGATTCAATTTTTCTTGTAATAAATGTGCCATATAATGTTATTATTTGTTTATCAGGATAATCAACAAGCAATCATTTGTGAAATCCTTAAAATTCAATTCAATTTAACACTTCAATCTAGTTCAGATGAAAAATTTGATGAGAGTGAAGAAGCTATGTATTTAAAGCTTATACCCATTCTGACAACATTACTGTGTGCTCATGCCTCTTCTCAACAGAAAATAATGGAGCTGCATAGTAATATTACAAATCTCTTATTAAGGTAATAAGTATATCATTTTTGTGATAGTATTTCATATAATTAATTAGGAATTTTAATATTCATATCTGTTTTTATTATAGTGTGCCATCTAAATTTTACCCTTATCTAACACCAGTACTAAATGAAGGAGAAAAGTGCCAATGCATTTATGATGGTCGAAATATGGATTCCATGCAAGCTCTTGTCCAATTTTTGCTTAATAGATTGACAATTACTGAGGTGAGTTTTCAATTTGATTTTTTAGTTGTAATTTTTAATAGAATTTTCTTTATGATTCAATTATCTATATTTTATATATATAGGATATATATATATATATATATATATATATATATATATATATATATATATATATATATATATATTATAGGATCTATAGGTTTCTAGTTTTCAATTCATTATCTTCTTCATTTAATATCATGTGATCCCTTTGTTATTCATTAGGTGCTCATAGTATATTTATGAGTTTCTAACTTTCTGATCCTCAATATAATACTAGGAGGCACTTATCTTTTGCCTGGAGGATTTAAGTACTTGTCTACACATATATTCAAAATGAGTGGTCTATCTATACCCCTGTGGACCTTGTTGTGGTATTGAAATGGAATTTGTTGACATTTTTCCAGTAGTTATAAAATCTTAAAGATATGGAAAACTCAAATGAAAAGATTGGTGAAAATTCTTAGTTTCCTTGTTAGTTCTTTGTAATTTTCCATATCTCACATCAGTCCATTAATAATAATATAAGCCTTTATTTAGAATTTTTTTTACCAGTTTTACAAATTTTTAAAATATTTCTATGATATTTGGATTTTTGTGTGGCTTTTAAAGGCAAAGGCTTCCCCCAGTCTTTTCCAGTCTTTTTTAGAATTTCCTAACCTTGGCCAGCCAGCATTTTGACAAATTCATCCTCCCATCGCCTAAATTATCTGCCTCTCTTTCTTTTCCGCCCTCCTGGGTACCATGTTGTTATGGACATCAGTCTATTAAAAAATTGCATAGAAAGAGCAGTTTTTATGCATATTTCCGTTTGAATTTTAAAGCCAGAAGAGGGATTAAAATAAGCAATTGTTTTCATATTTGAATTGGCCCTTCATTTTTTTATTTGCAGAGTACAAAAAACCAGTATGAGAATTTATCACCTATTTTAACGGTTTTAAACAAAAGCGCCCGTGGTTGTCGCGCTCATCGTAAATATTTGCGTCAAGAAGTTCTGCCGCCATTACGCGACGTTTCAAGACCTCCAGAGAAAGGTTCCACACTACGCAACCAATTGTGCAGACTGCTTACAACACCTGTAACATGTATCAGAGATTTGGTGGCTGAATTCTTATTTATACTATGTAAAGAAAAAGGTGAGTGTTATTTCACTACTTTTATACAAATGTTCTCATTCTATTGTTTTTTTTTTAAATTTTGAAAGTTAATTAAAAACATTTCTTACTGCTGAATAAATATGAAATGGTTTTGATGTAGATATTCTGTAACATTTTAGTAAATATTTTTTATAGTTTTTCTATGGTTTTGTGGCGAACTGTATGATTTTCACCTGGCCACACCATATAATGCTTTATTATGTATTACTTGCTTTATTATATATTGTGGGTTGAAATGTAAGGTTGATCATAAGTATATATCCATAGCCCATTTCCATCTGTATGATTTGTTGAATATGTAAAAATTTAATGTGTATTCATGTGTGTTGTTGCAGAGGGAAATAAATTAATCTTTGTATGTGTGCATATAAAATTATTATATATTAACATATCAATTTGATTTGTAGTGGGACGAATGGTGAAGTACACAGGCTTTGGAAATGCAGCTGGACATCTAGCTCAGAAAGGCCTCTTAGCAGGAGGTAGAGGAGAAGTGGAATATTCCTCTAGCAGTGAGGATTCTGACACCGAAGAATATTTGGAGGCTCAACCCAACATTGATCCCGTCGTGGGTTGCACGCGACCACCCCGTATCAACCCATTTGAAGGAATGAGTGAGGAACAGGTAAATAAATAATATTGTCATGTGATTTCATATAATAGTCATGATCAAAATGGAAGCTTAGATGGTTTGGGTGAGAATGCAGACATGGAGAGAATGGATGAAAGACGACTGCCAAAATAAATTTACGTTGTGTTTCTGGGTAGAAGGGTCGTAGGGGAAGACCACGTCCAATGCTGGTTCCTTTCTACTTCTTTCTAATTTGCTCCCGTATTGGCCTCGTTTGCTATCCCACGCATAAATATGCCTCCAAAACACTGCCATTGCACTTAGCGTATGGTTTAATACTTTCGTTACGAGGTGTACCATCGGTGGTTCATTCTTGTCTGTCCGATGAGACGGTGTAAGCCACTGGTGGTACATACAGAAATGTCCCATAGGACGGTATGAGCCACCAGTGTCAATATTATAAAAATGTGATTATTTAAATTAATAAATTTATATATTTATGTATACAGTAAACCTTCCTATAACGCGATAGACTGGTTTCGCGTTATAGGAAAACGCGTTATACGAGGTACCACTGCATGTATAATCAATGTTTCAAAAGCTTAAAAACTAGAAGCAATTTAATTGTATAAGCACAAGATGTGCAAACGTAACAAATTTGATGACGAACTGTCAAATAATTATTAAAAATCACAGTACAAATATCATGACTTCAGAGATCCTCGCGCCATACGAGGGATAACACGTGTTATATGAGGGACATGAAATCGTGTTATACGAAGGAAATGAAATCGCGTTATAGGAGCGTTTACTGTACTAACTTAACCAAAATGTTGTGGTATTGAATTTTACAGAAAGAATATGAAGCAATGAAACTGGTGAACTTATTCGACAAAATGGTGTCAGAAGGAGTGGTGAAGCCGGCGCGTGTTGGCCCGGACGGTCGGCCGCAACCGGTGGAACACGTTTTGGAGATGCGGGAGCACCCTCCGAATAGACCACAATCGTAAATACATCTAATGGGCTCACTGGTCTGTAGTCAAGGGATTATTACTTCATATTAGGCTACCTAACAAATTACCACATTTTCATCGGGAAACCAGATTTCTCGATTTTTTAAAAAATATAATTATTATATTAATAATTTAAATATTAATATTATTAATATTATAATAAAAATATTTTAAGCAAAAAAAAATATAAAAAATTCCTGATTAATTTCGAATTATGTATCAATCGTTTTCACCTGTATTGAAATCTTATATGTGATAAAATACGATTAAATAAGCGTACACTTTTGATGACATTTAAAATCTAAGACTGAATTATACCATCAAAATTAATAACCGCATTTTTAATTAACACGTCGGAATATTTTGATTTCATGAATATACCCCGATTTATGGGCAAGTTTGAGCAAAAATAGCCCGATGGGAATGTGTTGAATTAAATATAGTGTTTTCCCTTTGCCAAAATTATTCCTTAGAATAGTTATTTATTAAGATTTGTGTATTTTGAATTATTTTATAGGATTCTATTTAAAAAGATCAAAAATAAAATCTAAGTATTTAATAAATATAATCTGTATTTTGTTTTTTTGTTGTGAAATTTTTTCTATTATGAAAAAATTAACGATTTTTGTCCGATTCCTATGCGGTCGCGCATCGTTCATCTGATAGCGATGAATGTTTGTGTAGTTATTATTAGCACTTGCGTTTCTGACACTATCGTCAAAGCCAACACCATAATAAATAAATAAAATATAGAAAACTTTGTAAATCGTTTGATACAAATTCGCTTGATAGTGCATACGACGATATTTGCACGTTAGCAAAATAAGTTTATATTATTTTATATTAATCCGGGAGCAGAACAGCTACCTGTATTAAAACGACAAAAACCGAAAAATAATATTCAAATTGAGGTCATAAAATGAAAAGTAGTCTTGACCTTTGATATCAGTTTTTCGAGATATATTTACGAATAGGATATAAAACCTAGTCAAGTATTTGAAAATAGATATATTCTTTATCTTATATTCAAGTTTATAGGTGTATAGGAGGCTACTTCTTTAAATAAAATTATATATATATGTATATATATATATACACACACACACATACATATATATATATATATATATATATATATATATATATATATATATATATATATATATATACATATATATATACTATGAAATATTGGTTTTTATTGTTTTTGTAACATTTACTCATAGGGACTTACGAATTCTGATAATCCGAAGATATATTTTTTATTCTTATACTTTTGTTTCATCGTTACAAACTTGTTATGTTATGTTATGTCAGTTATTCCATACATCCATAATGTATGTGCTCAGCACTTGTAGGTGTAGTTGTAGCAATTTTCATATTTCCCTTTTCAAGGTTAGTAGTTCCTTCAATTTTCTATATGTCTTCGCCCTTGCTCTTTTAATTGATTAGTAAACTTTGTGCTTGGCTTTTATTCAATTTATCTCTCTATGATGTTTAAAATAAAGTTGTTATGGCGAACCAATTGGTCGATCATACTTCCTCTTCTATTCACAAGTTATTATTTAACTAATAATTTTCTCTAATATAGTTCGATTTAGAAGCACAAGTAAAATACAACATGGCTATAGTTTACTGTCAAATAGTTATTACTTAATTGATATCTAAGTATTAAATGGTTTTATTATTTTGTAGACACAGATTATAAATAATCGATACGGTGTTATTATATTTTTGTTACTGTTAATGTTATTTTTATCTACAAATTGCACACATAATTTTACCATAATTATATAATACAAACAGTTTTTATTCTCTCATTATGCATAAAATCTGCGCAATAATTCTACATATTTTTATTCGTTAATGCAAAAAAGCAAGGCGATTTGTTTTTTTGACATCTCTATAGAAATAGATATCAGTACTCTATGTATTAGAGGAAATGGTTTGCCCAGAGGTGAAGTAGGCTAAATAAGGATTTTATACAGCCCACATATCTTCTATTGTATTCCATCCCTCGAGGAATGGACATTAACCCATGACGCTTGTGTGTGCGGATTAGCGGGACGTTCTAGATTCGGGGTAAATGCCCGTAGTTCATGCATATATGTATTTATCCCGATGTTAGAATTGATGCCGCTATTATTGACACCAAAAGCGGTAGCCACTTACGATGGCCTCATCTCGATCCACAAATTCACACAAATAATTCTTAATATAAATATATTTTGTATAGAATATAAAGTAATTTTATGTATGTGTATACAGATATTAAGATACAAACCAGAGACCCAAAGAATAGTTTATTATTAATATATTTATGAGTTTATCTATAGTAAGTCAGTAGCTTATAAAGTATTTAATGAATATTTATTAGTGTATTCTTATTTTATACTAATTGTTCATATTAGTTCTGTTTTTAGCGAGAACAATAAGTTGTTATTGGCACGCAAGACATTTAAATTTATTTTTGTTATAATTCTAAAATTAAGAATGTTTATTGAATACCCAGGATTCGATATCTACCTTTAAAGTTTCCATTAAAGTTTGCGCTCGGTAATATGTTAATTTGTAACTTAATATATATATATATATATATATATATATATATATATATATATATATATATATATATATATATATATATATATATATATATATATATATATATATATATATATATATATATATATATATATATATATATATATATATATATATATATATATATATATATATATATATATATATATATATATATATATATATATATATATATATATTCGTATTTGCTGTAAGTAGAAAATGACGTAATTTGGATATGGACATTATTCACCATTTGAATCAGAAAAAATATTGCATCGAATGGTCTCGGTAGTTTTATAAAGGAATTATTTTTTTATAAAAAAGGACCGTGACCAGTGGACGCAGTTGTTTTGCCGGTTCAAATGGTGTATAAAACCACCGTCATATTCTACTTTTAAAGCAAATACGTTTTCTGTCGTCGATATCATGTGTCGCTACAAATCTTTGTCTCTGGCCCTTTTTCGCCAAAATGTTATCTTTCTAATACTCCTAAGATCTTTATCAATATCATCATCCTTCCACCCTTTTCGGAGACTTTCTCTGGGTCATAGATAGGTTTGATGACTCCGGTGTCATCCATTATTTTCAAGTGGCCATTTGAGCCTTTACCTTTAACTTGCAGAATCTAAAGATTGCCGGATTCGGGTATTTATCATAATTTTATTTTAATTAAAATTGTGATACAAAAAATTAAAAATGTTTTCTTGATTAAGATATTTAGTCTACTAGTATATTATTTCTGATTAATACATAAAGTTTTATGTACCACACGGAACTAAAAATATTAATTGATGATAACGAAGTAAACTCGTGTATTGCATATCTGATAAGTGAGTGAATCAAGTACCTATATATTTTTTAGGAGTAAAATTAGGTTTTTGTTAGTATTTTGAACCAATAAATTCTGTATTGATAGTGAAGACTCTACAACTTCACTATCGATACAAATCAACTTATGGGTGGCCGCTGTATTGCGAATTAATGAACGCAATTTAAGAACACACAACGTTTATTATAACAAATACAAAAATTAGAAATTTACTAGATTTCTCGATAAATATTGGAGCGAAATCGGAACGGTGAGCGGCGTGCGCTCCGCGTGGCAAGCTGGATCGGACTGGCGAGCGGTAGTGGAGAATGTAGGATCGCCTCACGATGCCTGCGCGAGCGCAACCTCCCATTGTTCTCGGCGCGGCTCCGCCACATCACTCCCCTCCAGAGACCGTCTACGGGCGATAATATTCCGGGAATCTTACTTTTCTACCTGATCGTGTATACGTTCTGTTTCAGGTGGCAGATTTGAGATCGGGAGTCTCGGGTTCTGGTGAGTATTCTTCGAGTCTTTCAGAAAGTATGCTGGTTTCAGCCTGTCAATGGTCACGGTGACTATTTTTCCATTTACAATGATCTTAAAAACTGTCATTTCTTTTCAGAACGTTGTGCGGCCCTGTGTAGGCTGGCTGAAGCGGTGGACGGTGAGCGTCCTCTCTCAGAAATATGTAAGTAGCTGATTTCAGGTCCTCAAATACAAATACTGATTTTTTACAGTGCCTCGACATTGGTTGCGGCTTGATCGTGTTTGTAATCTCTCTGAGCCTTGCAGTGAAGTCGGTGACGTCTGTCGTGGTGTTTATACTCGGGCTGAAGATTTCACCAGGTATTCTGAGCGTTTCGCCGTATACTAGTTCTGCGGATGATGCATGTAAGTCCTCTTTGTATGCGGTGCGTATGCCTAGGAGAACTAAAGGAAGAGTCTCAGTCCAGTTCATATTTCCGTGACGTGTAATCGCGGCTTTTAACTGTCTGTGAAACCTTTCCACTAAACCATTGCATGATGGATGGTATGCTGTAGTGCTCTTATGCTGAAATCCTGCTATTTCTGATAGGTATTTGAATAGTGAAGACTGGAATTGTTTTCCTCTATCAGTGATGATTTCAGCTGGACATCCAAAGCGTGCTATCCAACCGAAGAGTAGTGCTCGTGCAACCGTTTCTGCCGTCCTATCGGTGATGGGTATTGCCTCAGGCCATCTCGTAAAACGGTCGACTGCGGTGAGACAATATTTAAATCCGTGGGAGATTGGTAGCGGTCCGATGAGGTCTATGTGCACGTGCATAAATCTGGAACGCGGAAGCTGGAACGTGTCGAGAGCTGACGACACATGTCTCGTGATTTTCGCTCGGTTGCATGCGTTGCAACTCTTCGTCCAGTTTCTGCAATCTTTGCGCATGCCTGGCCACACATAACGCTGAGATACGAGTTTAGACGTTGCGTTCGCGCCAGGGTGGCTGAGACAATGCAAGCTATCATACACTCGACGTCGTAGTTCTGATGGTACGTAGGGTCGGGTGATGTCATTGGTCTTGTCACAGTAAATTGTGACTGCAGCGCCGGGAATCCAAGTTTTGACAAGGTTGAGTGATGATGCTCCACTGAGTAAGTCTTTCAACTCTGGGTCGCTTTCTTGCGATTGTGCTAAACGCTGTGGGTCAATGGGTTGGGTAATCTCATCGATGCGGCTAAGCGTATCTGCGACTACTTTGTCTTTACCCGATACATGTTGAATGTCGGTGGAAAATTGTGAAATAAAGTCCAGATGTCGAAATTGTCTTGGTGAACATTTTTCTTTTCGCTGGTGGAAAGCGAAGCATAAGGGCTTGTGGTCGCTGTAGACAGTGAAATCTCTTGCTTCAACCATATATCTGAAGTACTTCACGGCTTCATATATCGCCAGTAGTTCTCGGTCATATGGAGAGTATTTCTGTTGAGAAGGGCTTAGCTTGTATGAAAAGAAAGCTAGCGCTTGCCATTGTCCATCCTTGTATTGTTGAAGAGCTGCTCCAACTGCTGTATCTGAAGCATCCGCCACGTGTGCAAGTCTGCATTGGCAGTCTGGGTGGGCAAGGAGAGTGGCTTTGCACAGCGATTCTTTGCAAGCAGTGAAGGCATTCTGGGTTTCTTCCGTTAGGTTGATGGGGTGTGAACCTTTCACAGATCCACTTAGTAGAGCGTGGAGTGGGGCTTGTACTTCGGCTGCACCAGGTATGAATCTTCGGTAGAAATTGAGCATACCCAAGAATCTACGCAGCTTTTTTACCGTTTTTGGAGTGGGAAATGATTTTATAGCTTCCACCTTCGACTCCAGAGGTCTGATACCGTCGGCTGATATAGAGTATCCTAGGAAGGTGAGTTCAGGTTTCCCGAAGATACATTTTGCGGTATTTATGATGATGCCGTACTCTTTTAGCTTTGCGAATACTTGGCGAAGGTGAGCTTCATGAGTTTGTTCATCTTTTGAGAATATTAGAAAATCATCGACATATGGGTAAACAAAGTCCATTCCACGCGTGATTTCTTCGACGAAACGTTGAAATGTTTGGCCCGCGTTACGCAACCCAAATGTCATGAAAGGAAATTCGTACATTCCGAACGGTGTCGTGATGCTTGTCTTGTGAATATTTTCAGGGTGAACAGGAATCTGGTGATAAGCCTTCACTAAGTCTATTGTCGAAAAGATTGTGCATCCCGAGATGTTCTGTGCGAAGTCCTGCACATGCCTTATTGGGTATCGGTCAGGGATGGTGCGTGCGTTAAGCATTCTGTAATCTCCGCATGGTCTCCATCCATTGTTCTTCTTCGGAGCTAAGTGCAGGGGTGAAGCCCAAGGGCTATCTGATGGTCTAGCTATTCCGGTCTTCAACATTGCCTCTATTTCTGTCTTCGCTATTTTTAGTTTGTCTGGTGCCAATCGTCGTGGAGCTGATGATACTGGTGGTCCTGGTGTCGTTCTGATGTAATGCACAGTATGGTGCTTGACATCGGGTTTGTTTCCAGATGGGTTGGTGATTTCCGGATACTCTTTCAGGATTTGATGGTAACGTGACTCCTCGAGGGGTATCCTTACTGAAGAAAGCGAAGTGGACGCGTCGACGAGTTTTCCGGTGACGGAGAGCGTCGTTTTGCTGTCCAATAATCTCTTGTTCCGAATGTCCACCAGCAATCCGTAGTATTTCAGGAAATCTGCACCAATAATTGCTTTGGTGACATCACCCACGATGAACTTCCAGGAGAAATCTTGCCGTAGCCCTAAGTCAACTTCTAGATTTGTGTATCCGTACGTATTGATAGGTGTGCCGTTTGTTGCTGACAATTGAAAATCCGTCGGAAGGCGTCGCTGCTTCAAAGTTTGTCGAGGGAAGACGCATACATCGCTTCCGGTGTCGACTAAAAATTGGGTCTTCGTACGCCGATCTGTTACAAACAGGTGACCGGATTCAGAGGGGCAGCCGTCAGTCGCCATTATCGACCGCCCTTGGAGTTTTCCGACTTAAAGTCG
>JASFAT010004384.1:0-22047 GCA_031353405.1 Baronia brevicornis | reverse complement strand
GCAAAAGCTACGATAGAGGATCGTGCACCTGAGCCACCATCATCTTCGTCATCAACCACCCCTCTCCCTCCTGCCCCCGTTATCACTCGCTCCGGTCGCAGAGTTAGATTCCGCGACGTTCTAGATATATAAGTTAGTGATAAGTTGTAAATATTATTAAGGCAGGTCTCTAGTTTAAGGCACTTTGTAAAAATTCTTTTTTTTTATATAGCTTTATTTTCTACCCAGGGGGGTGATGTGGCGTCTGTACACACCACATTGTTTTTAGTGTGGCAACATTATACACCCAGTGCCTCGTCCACTTCTCCGTCCGCTCGAATAGCGACGACACGCATCATATTTGTTCCGCGCAATTTAAATATAACTATTGTTTACAATTTATATATACAATTTATATATTTATACAATTTAATGTGTCCGTGTTAGTAATTGTGTGTACAAGTAATAAATAGAAAGTTTGCAAGTGAATCTGGATTTATTTTAACTTCAACTCGAAGCCTCAACACGTCTTCAGATTCAAAGGGTTGGTTTAACTTTTTGCTGAAAAAAATGTATAGATCCATACAAGCAGAAGTCAATACAATATTTGTTCAACTTAACGAACAACAACGCTATTTGCAATGTAACAATGCAGAGAAATAAAATAAAATCTCTTATTTATAAAATCATTGATGCGTATCGCGGATCGAATGCGTCCGAAATTTACAATAGAAAAACATTCACTCTTACAATACCTGCATAAGGTGAGCTATTGTAAAAATACTGTTTCTAATATTAAAATATAGGCTTATTCTGGTTCGTATAATTAAATTTTTGAAACTAAGAAAATATTTGCTCTTATAAAGTGGTAGATTGAAATAATTTTGTCAAAATATTTATTTGTTATATAGCGGTAAATGCCCGAACTATTTACGAATTATACCACGATTACCGATATATTTGAGGCTTTTTACGTGAAGCAGACAACGAAAAATGTAAGTTTATGAAAAATCAGTCTCATACTTTTTTGTGGAATGGCGGATGAATTCCCGATTGCTATTCATACAATATTTACCATATTACCCACGGGATGATATGGGGGGCCCCATTCTTTCCTAGGAACCACAAAGCAAAAATACCAGCAGGCCATAAAATATTTGTACCGATGTCAACAAATGATCAAACCTCGCGATTCCCACATCGGTCCAAATATTGTCATACAAAGCGAACACTACTTCGCACTGTACCAGTTTCATCCTTATTATAACTTGGATCGTCAAAATTGTATTGTGTAAATTATGAAATTAGTATAGTATAACTGCGCAACTTCAATTATAATTTTGAATAAGATTCATTTTATGTAATTATTAATTTATTTCCGGCGGAAAAAGCAAAAATAATCGCGTGTTACGAGCCCTTGAAAATGTATGCTTGATTTTAAAGGTTTCAATGACTTATCTGTACGGAAAAGCCTCTAAAGATGGCTGGTGAATTTCTTAAAAAACACTCGATACTAATCGACTACTTATCCAAAAGCATAAGATATCAAAAATCTAGTTTAGGCATATTTTTATACTTAAAATGTTTGATAAAAGGCAGCACATAATCTTTATTAATACAAAAAAAAAACATACGACTCCTATATTTAAGACAGAATATTTATTTGAAATAGATAACGGTTTCGTTTCCATTTGTGTGTTTATTTGATTTTTTTTTTCTAAAACTGAATACAGTTATAACATTATAAGTCATCATTATATTTATAATTAAGATATATTTATATAAATAAATAATATGTTATTCTTGTTTTAATTTAGATAACAAGAATAACATATAATTTTTATTTATATGAATTGAATTTCTAAGACAAAAATTTAATGTTAATTAAATAAGTTTATATTAGATTTTAATTTTGGAGAATGAATTATATTTCCTTGGAAAAATGTACCGTTACGCAAACTTGTACGTTTTCGTTTATCGTTCTTACAAACTCATGTAAAAGACACATACGCATCAGTTCAGCAGTTTCCGAGGAGACAAAAAATTTAAAAAGTGTTTTAAGTCATGATGTATACAAATTTGAATTTTCTGTCTTGGAATTATTAATTATAACAATATACATATTTATTTTTCATAAACGGGTAATCTGATGTTTTTTCAGGATGAGAAAAATTAAATTATGCCGTGCATCACCTATGCACGTAACATAAATCACGGTTTGTTTTTAAACCGCATGTCAAACAACAATGTTGAGTACAAAGCCAAGTGTAAACAGTGCATTATTTATACAAGGGAAACGCTATTTTTGCACTTCCGAAAAGTTGGCAGTTAGCCTTAGATTCGTTTCATAGCATACAGTTCAAATTAATAATAAATAAACAACAAAGTTAATTAAAAATTTAAAAATATAACGAAAAAGTAAAATATTATCGACTTACCACCAGTTACCAGTAACGGCTTGAATGAAAAGAATAAAACAACACGAAACTTTCCAAAAAAGCTTCATTATGCTCTGAAGTTTTTTTTCTTTTTGAAATATCACCAATATATTGTATTTACTTTAACACATTCAAAGTTATTCACTTCACAAAACCACAACGCAACATTCAAACAATAACAAAACTATTACATCGTTAACAAACTAAAATATTGAAACAAAATAATTTAATCAAAGCTCCCATTACAAAAACATAATTTTACACCAAAGAATTTTAGAAATTCAAACAGAAAAAACAATTGAACGACGAAACTTTTTTAAAACTTTCTTCGAAGTTTGTGGCAATGACAAATCGCGAGCGGCAAAACTGCGACTGGTCGAAAAATTCAAAAGCAAAATTTGTTGAAATAAAAAAACAAAATAATTTATTTTTCAAATTCGAAAATACTTTGGAACGGTTGTGCTTAGACAGGCGCCGCGCTTGCGATCCGTGCGCATGGAAATACAAAACCAGACTGGCTTGCTTTTAAGTCGTTTGTAAGTATTCCATAGGATTTGCCGTAAGGGGAAGGGTCGCATTGGAGGGCGCGTAAATGCAATACAACACAGCACGAGTTCATCCTTTAAAGCCCTTACCACGAGTCATGGCAACTCTACCTCGCGACAAGCAAACTAAATGCCAATGCAATTAAATAAATTTTTGCGAACAACGCAGAACAGCGTGAAATAAGTAAAGAGTATTAAAATTAGTAAGTATGCATTAATGTAACTTTTGGCTTCAAGTAAGATGACTAACCATTATATAAAAAAAAGAAATTATATTTAAATTCCGCGCAAGTGGATATGACAATTCAGTCAGTTTTTTATGAGATGAAGATTTTTAAATTAATAAAGGATTCTAATTTAATTAAAACAAAAAATATTCACTATAATTGATTACAACATAACTTTTAAGAGTACTTAAGTATAAAAAAGAATACAAATGTCCCAAAGAGAGCACTTAAGGTCTGTTGCATTGCATACCGCTATATACATAATACAGCAATAATATAACATTTGAAATCGATTATTGATCGATTGATACGATTTGAATTTTGCTGTAAACGTCGATAAAATCTTAGTTGTACAAGCAATACATTCTAATTAAGCGAGTGAACTTCGATGCAGCATGCGACCTAGATAATCGTGAGAATCATTTACATAGAGCAATAGATAGATAAGAGTAACATATTTTCTCTTATAACTTGGACTGAATAGTTCGTAATTGCATACGCAACTTAACTAACTTCCAAAGAAAATTATTGCTTATAATTGGAAATGCTACTCCACTGATTATAAAGTCAATGTATACCATTTTAACATTCTGTAAGTTTGGTTTGGCAACCGATAAATAGAATACATAAAATAACATAAAGTTAGCCTGACGATTGAAATGACGAAGTGTTGATAGCTCCATACCCAGAGATAATGTTCGCAGGTTTTAATCGAAAGAAATACTTTCATGGGCTATTGATATTCGGTAAAGTTGCACAAAGAGCTATGAGGAGGGCTATGCTCAGAGTTTCACTGGATTATCCACCAGGGATGAAGAAATCCATCAGAGACTCAATACAAAAGATTTTCGAGCACACTGAAGAGGATGGTTTAACGGAGGACTGATAACCGTTTGAATAAACCAGTGCTGAAGAGGAGACCGCGTCTTGGCAAACGAAGTGTGTGATATCCCCCGGCTAGATCGGATGCATGTCAAGGAACGGGCTAGATGACGTACTTTACGGGAGGCCTATGGGTAGTAGAGAGTCGCCCTAGCCTGTTGGTCACAGCCTACTCAAACTTGCAAAAATTACTTCTGACGCTACGCTTAGCAGACAAGGACATAAGAGCCTCTCCTAAGAGCGTCGGCTTCAGGCATATAGTTTCATCAAATCCCACTGCGCAGATTGGCACTCCTGGCCGAAGGGAATTTTTCTAAGCTGCAGTTTTCACTCTAGCTCTCGTCTATTCCATTACATACATTTATCGATTCTCCGATAAATATAAACAGTCAATTGCCAAAGTTATGATATAATTGCTATTGGCAGCTGCAAAAATAGAATAAAAAAAATAAACCCACGCGTTCGAAATTAGAAATCCTCCATTTCGCGCCAATCATCTGCACAAAAGACAAAAGAAAGTCGGTGGTAAACATTCCAGAAAAACCATGTTGATTCCACGAAGTGATGAATTATAGGCAGAGTTACGTGATATTAGTGATTTGATAAAATAGTTATCTATGATTCCGTGCACCCGTCGAATATCAATGCAATACCGAGGTAAGCTTTATCATCTATTACTAGCAGTCACTTGTGCATTATTGTTCTTTTTTAAATTCCTAGGCTTGTAAGTCGATGTCATCACTACACTATTACACTACAGTTATTATTACACTATATCTATTAGATACTACAGATTTTTGTTGAACAAAATTCTAATTACTTGGATTAAAGAAATAATTGAATTACATTTCACAAATTCCACACGAATGAAGTCAGACGTAACAGCTAGTTAATATAGTATAAATCAATGTTTAGAATCAGCTACAACGGACAGTGAAACTAATTTAGAAATTGAATAAAAACTGAGGGTAAAAAAGCGTAGTCAACAATAGGGCTTACCTGTCGGCCATTTTGTTACCCTACATTTACGATCGCAGTAAACTGTAATTGCATCGAATCAAACGAACCGACACACCGCTGGATTAACTGTATTTTACACATTTCTATAACATTTGGCTGATTTAGATATTGCTGACTTCAGTTTAAGGTGCACTAAGCAACTTAAAAGTGAGTTTGTTTTTCGAATAGCAGTCTAATCCTAAGTTTTAATCCCACATGAGGTTTACTTGGATCACTTCTAGTCCCTAGTCTGTTGGCATGTTCTATTTCAAGACCTTTGATGTAGAGTATTTGTAATCACCGTTATCCCCAGTCCACGTCTTTGGGCCTTCCGACAAAGTAAGAAGGTGGCCTAAAGTGTTCAACATTCAACAAAACCTATCCAATCCATCTTTCCTTTCCCCTGCCCTTTCCTTTCTTCTCTATCCTCTTCCCTTCCTCTCCGCCAATCCAGGGTCTGCTGTGCCAATGGATGCATGGCTAGGGGCGAGCTTAGTCGCCAGAAAGATGGATGAGTGTGGAGGAAGCAAGGGAGATGTGTCGGAATCGTAGCGGATGAAGATCTGTAGTCTCTGCCTACCCCTACGGGAAACAGGCGTGATGATATGTATGTTCTTTGAAGCAGCTGTAATCTGAACTCTATCCCTCTTATTATGTAATAAATGGATATATAATAGTATAAAAATAAATCCGGAAACTAATGTTTATTAAACAAATTTTAGTTTCTATCTAAATTTGAATCCGTCAAGATATTTTAAATAAAACCTCTGTTTTGAAAGTAATGAAGTTCTTTGCACGATACTTTATTAAAACATATGAAATACATTAACGCGGCAATAGTAAGACGATAGACGTCGAACAATTAAATTGATTGGTGTCAATTAATATTGTGCAAGAATATTTCGCTACTGTAATGTATTTGTATGCATATATAGACTGAGTCTTGGCAAATGTCTTGTAGGCAGATCGTCACACATCGATATATTTTTTTATTTATTTTCGCGTTATTTGTTACCTTCCATAAAAAAAGATCTAGTTCATCCTATTTTAACAAAGTTATTATTTAACGACAATTTTCTACTATTATTTCTCCCCAGAAACAAAAAAGAAGACAAACAAAACTTCAAGAAATGCCTCCGCTTGGTACTCAAGGATTCGTGCTACCATCTGCTTATATCGTCTGAAAAGAACTGGATGCGTGCGATCAAAGATCGAACTAAATGGCGCACAATGGGAAAAGCCTATATCACTGCAAGCCATATCTTATGGATTTATTGATGAAGCCATATTATGACCGTAATTTGTTTATTTTTTTTAATTTTTTTTTTGGATTGGATGGCATGTTCTCCTTGTCAAATAAAAAAATAAATACCATTATGCCAAATGTAAAAAAATAATTTCTTTATTTATTAAATAATATGTGTCTTTTGATAAAACGGTGGCATTTTTAACAAAATATGCTATAGAACCTAGGCAACAAATTGAAAAATCAATGGCACACGATTTAATTACATTTAACCTAATCGATCTATGTTGAAAAAAACGCCACATGTATAATATATTAAATAACTTATAAATACGTGAATTTAAATGTAATAAATTTGCGTAAAAAGTTAATTTTTAAGCTTATAATGAAAGTAGAAATATTTTTATTTAACATAAGATTCATGACTTCTCGTCAGCGACAATTTTAGAAGTTATCGACTATTGCAAGGAGGTTAACAGGTCTTCTCAATTGTAGCTATTGCGGCCAATGTACGTTAAACGCTATAATGGCGATTTCAAATTGTTTTGCACATTATTTCATTAAGATGCCTAGAGACGACGACGGCGGGAAACCTTTACGAATTTTACAATAAACTCACACAGTATGATTAAAGAAATCTTACATTTAAAAAATAAGTAAAAGGAGTAAAGGGCGACAAACAAAACGTTGAAAAGGATGACCTTAAAAGAGTTGTTGATCCAGAATGTATCTGGATAGCAAGAGATAGAGTTAATGGAAGGTTTTAGAAGAGGACTTTATCGAAGGGCAAGCTCATGATTATCAAACGTTAAAAAACATTGATTCTATTTTACTTTTTACGGTAAAACAGCTTTAAAGGCTTATTTTTTGAAATTTTTTTTGTGTTCGAACATGGTCAAATGTAAACCTAGACAAAATCTAGATATTCAACAAAACGAAACATACAAACAGATACCGTAACATTCCAGGCAGATTTTATTACTGCCGTAAATTTGAAGCAAGTTAATGGAGATAAACAAATTAATAAGCAGTAAAAGCGTGCAATATAGACGTACAAGTTTATCCAGCGCTTTATAGAGACGGATGGTTCTGGTTTTCTAGCGTTGAGTGATCTGAAAACACCACGATGATTGACCGCTGATACAAACCAGTATTTTGATAAATAAATAAAGTTTTAGGGCTTTCACCGCGGATCGAATAAATTTATCGATATCGATAAAGTTTTAATTTTAATATTATTTTGAACTTTGCTAAATAATTTACAGCATGGTTCAATCCTATGAAAAAATGAATACTGCATTCTATGCCTGTCTCAAAACTAAACAGTAAAAAACTAAACTAAAAAGTAGTAAAATCTTATATATGGAATTTATAATGGAAAATTACAAACGGATACATATATTTTTTATTGTACATCAAAACAAAGTTATACAGTCATTGATTGTTATATTTATATACAAATGGCGGTCTTATCTCTAATAGCGATTTCTTCAAGACAACCGTAGGATGGACACAAAGTTAAAAAGATAATTTGATGTAGATTGGTTATGTAGATTGAAAGATAATTTGGTGGTTTGATACATTATCGTTATAATGATAGAAAAAAATATTAATAGATAATAGCCATAATCAAATATACATACATACACACACACACACACACATAATTACACACACAAATATTCGAAACCCTTCGGAAGCAAAAACCTTTCGACTGATTTCTTAAATTTTGGCGTCCCAAGTTAAATTTATTTATATTTATTTAATCGGTATTGCGTTTTGCCTCGTATAAGTACCTAAGCTGATTGCAAATATTTTTAATTTGATTAAACTGTATACAATAAGTGATACGAAAGTTCTTAGGTAGTATAAGAGCAATTCTTGTGTTTTCTGCCCGTAAAAACAAACTTTCGCCTTCCTTTATTTCCCCCTTCTCATCTCACTATTACATTCTTTCTGTAAGGTAGGCAACACATAACTGTACTCCAGCAGTTAGTACTGCAGATGTTCATGGACGGCGGTGGTTGTTTATTACCAGGTGACCTGCTTACTCATTTACCTTTATCTCTTCCGTTAAAAAAAGTTGGAGTAGGTTAAAAAGAATATTATAATACTAACATTAACAATGCCCGAATTCTTTAAAAAAAAAGCTTATCGACATGTCAATCACTACCACAAAAATCAGTTCAGTGTAAACGGTACGCGTTTACCTAAGCGCGGTGTTTTTTTCGGCCGAGCCCGCCGGGCGATGACGTCTAAGCCAGGCCACCGCCAACTGATCAATTCAAAAAGTATAAAACGCACTAATAGCGTCGTTTCCGCCGACCGCGTTCCTTTTTTGAAAGTTTGACGTTTTTGACATTTATCGGTGCAGGCCGCAGTTTATTTCTTCTGCCTTGACGACAATGAGGGATATACATATATACTATTATGAAAGAGTCAAGTAAAATATATGAATAACAAGTGTCTTGAAATGTACTACTCAGTTTGTCACGTTACGTACCAATAAAGTTGTGGCCAATCTACTTAAACCTTATATAGACTTTTTCAATCAACTAACGAAGACACGATACACGCATTTATTTCATGTCGCTCCACTTTTACGCCTTGTTCGAATTATATTGTACAATACAATAAAATTGGCGAGAAAAGTCTTTTAAAAAACTTATTTGAAATTCAAAAATTTTTTTCTTGTTTAACTTTTTTAAATGTACGTATAAATTTATTTAACGTAAAAGCGTATTTTCACCTGCATGCATTTTTATGTAGGCATACAAGCAAGAGAGTCGCCTGATAGTAGTTATCCCGCCATCTATAGGATCATTAGAGCGGATCACCAATTAATCACCAATATGCTCTGAAACAAATATCTTTAAATCTTGATAAATCTTGAGTTTGATGCTCCTCAGCTAAAAGGAGCGACGATTTGTAGTGAATGGTAAGCAGAAACTGAATATATGTAGTTGAAGATCGATCTACGTAACATCAAAGAATTTTAGAAGCGTTTTCGCCCTTTGCAAAATATGTAGATTTGTGGTTTTTAAGGATCCAATGTCGTATGGGTTTGGAAATACCGCTGAAGGTAAGCCTATGTTCTGCCGTGAACATTGAAATGAGTAGATGGTATTAGTATTAATCGATAAAAAAATTAATATCGATGAATTCATTATTGTGTCTGTGTTCCGTACTGATTTGTTAATGACAACTACTTCAAAATATTTATCACAGTAGAATCTGTAATCCAGTGCCAAAAGCCATCAGACTGAACAATAAACTTTAAATTCATTATCACTCTTGGATACCATTCTCGTCATGATCTATAACTTGTAACAATCCACCTCTAAACTACCCTCTTCTAAGCCGGAGGGATTAACAGACATCATACGATATAGATGGCTTTGTAAACAGTATTTTAGCAGGATCCATCATATTTTATGGTTGAAGCATCAACCATAAAATATTTCATTTCACCTCAATTACATCTTCACTTTTCGACAAATCACTGCTGAACATAGGCCTCCCCCAAGGCCTACCACGTAGATCGATCTTCAACTACATACATCCAGTTTCTGCTCACCATTCAGTACAAGTCCTCCTTTTAGCTGGGGAGCATCAAACTCAAGATTTAAAGATATTTATTTCAGAACATATTGGTGATTAATCGGTGATCGGCTCTAATGATCCTATTCTGCAGTAAGCTCAAATTCCGCAGTTGCCAAAGCAACGGATAAATACGGAGAATCCTACCAACGGATGTATTGCAATAGATTTAATAATAATTAAGAAATCAGTCAATCAATACGGCCACTATTTTATTACGTTGTTCCCGGCATAGAATATTTCTTCCTTTCTCTTTCTTTATTTCTTCCCTTGGGTGTCATATAAAAATAATAGACAAGCAGCAGAATCTATTTGTGTTATAAAAACCAATCTACAATCCCTAATCCGTCCGCCAAATATGGAGATCACGGCAAAACCCCACCATTTAACGGGAGAACTAATTTTATTAATAATAATGAAGTTAATTTAGTTTAATTTATTACCCACTACATGTTACTTGCAAAGCGGTAAGAGAATAAATCCTTCTGTATGCACATTATCAAATTTCAATTATTTTCAACTTGCAATATTTATATTCACAGAAAAATGTGTTAACATTAAATTGCATTCAGTAAGCATACCTTGCGCTTCATAGAATTTTTTATTTGTATTGATTACTACAGCCTGTTTTGTGACGAACCGCCGATTAAACTTCAAATCTTGCGCCGCAAGTGGACTTGGATAGGCTATACTCTCCGAAGGAACCCTGATCACGTTCCCAGACAGGCGTTAGATTGGACCCCTCAAGGGAGAAGGAAGCGAGGCTGACCCAAACACACCTGGAAGCGCTCCGTAGCGGCCGAGATGAAATCTATCCGGTTGACGTAGCCTGAAGTGAAGCGCGTCGCTCAAGACCGAACCCAATGGAGAAGCACTGTGGTCGCCCTCTGCCCCACCTTGGACACATAGGACCATAAGAAGACTACAGCCTGTGTACATACCGTTTCCTCTGTTAGTTATTTGATATACTTAATTTGAGACAGGGTCTCTAGATTCTTACTCTCTTTACTCATTTGCCTTCCTATTCCATAAAAAAAAAGATTCCTATTCTCGCTATAGGAAACGCGATACATAAAAAAATATAAACTTAACGTATTCAGCCGATATTATTACACGCCTTCGATGCTGCAAATGCATTGCCGACCTTTCGTGAACACATGCATTTTATAGGGTCGAGAGGCAAACGAGCAAGCCTGTCACCTGATGGAAAGCAATCAACGCCGCCCATAGACGTCTGCAACACCCTAAGCATTGCGAATGCCTTGTCGGCCTTTGAGATAAGAGAATGCAGACTTTTTCTTTCGCATACTTTTTCCGTAAAAAATCCTATACTATAGGGGAAAATTGGATATTACCGGTCGCTTAAGTAATAATAATCATCTATAGTGATCAATACTTGTTAATTAAATTTTCTAGCACAATTAATATAGTTGAAATCAATAAGTAATATTATTATTATTTTATTATGGCATAGGAAGGCAAACGAGCAGGCGTGTCAACTGATGGAAAGCAACCAACGCCGCCCATAGACATCCGCAACGCCATAGGCAGTGCGAAAGCGTTGCCGACCTTAAAGGAAAGTGAAATTATGGGAGTGGGAGTGGGAAAGGGGTTAGGGAGTGGGAATCGGAGGGGGAGTGGGAAGGGGAGGGTGTTAGGCCTCCGGAACTTACACCGCTCACCGTACGAAGCGCGGTAGCTAAGCTACCACTCAGACGCCGGTTTTCTGCGGGAGTGTGGTACTTCCCCGGGCGAGCCGGCCCATTCATGCTACAGACAAATAATATGCCATTCTTGACAAAGTATTCGTCTGCAGCGTGTCTCTACCACTAGAAAGTTATTGTTTTCATTTTTACATCCTTAATTATAAAAATACTACTAACATTTTCTAAATAAATAATATAGTTTGCAGTTTTTAAACAATTAAAAATTATATATGTATGCAATTAAAAATATATATGACGACCAATTGGCTTAGTAGAGGGGCCCTCCGCCCGCGGAGTCAATGGTCGCGGGTTCGATCCCCGCATCGGAATAAATATATGTATGGATTATAAATATTTATTCCGAGTCAGGTAACCCCGCCAATCCGCATTCGACAAGCGTGGTAAGTTAACTTCCGTTCGTCCAGAAATGGAGAGGCTCGTGCTCTGCAGTGGGACATATATGGGCTGTTAAAAAAATGTATGCATTTAATTTACATATTATTATTATTTTCGTACCTGATTTGTAAAAATCTTTTCCATAAACCCAAAAGTTGACTGAAGAATGCCTCCTGGCATTAAATCCGCCGCATATTGTTCAAGAATCTTACAGGAAGAATAAATAAATAAATAAATTATAAAAGAAATTCTTGCATTTAGAGCGGAAATACGCACTATATATTATAGCTCCGACCTCCAGCAACTACAAAACTTCAGCGTCAGCGTCATTTACAAAACAAACAAATGCCTCCCAAGTACAAAAAATATCACAGTGGAAAGGGTTCTCATTATCCTACTACGAAGAAAATGTGGGATTGCGATACAAACCGACGATTCACTTTTGTAACTTAATAACAACAGTTTACGTCAACATACTTTTATTACTCTTTGCTTTCAAAAAGTTTTGGAAACTATTATATGTAATCGTAAAATTTTTAATATTATTTAGGAATTAGAAAGAATTAAAAATTAGAAAAGGAATTAGAAATAATTTTTAATATTATTTATGAATATTATAATATTATTTAGGAATCCTATCCTACTAATGATGTATGTTTGTTGCTCTTTCACGAAAAAACTACTGGATGGATTTGAATGAAACTTTACAGTAATATAGGTTACACATCGGAATAACACATAGGCTACAATTTGTAATGATTTTATGTAATTTTGGTCGTAATATAACGATACATGTTAATTAAGTTGGAAAAAATCTAGCCTCTGAGCTATGTTGGTGTACGCTGGCGAAACCATTGGACTTACACAAAGACGATGTACTCTAGTTGTTTGTCTTGAATAGTTCTAAATAAAAGTCCGCAATAAATTAACGATAAATTAAGTAAAAAAAACATTTATTTAAAATGATCTGTCACGAAACAATGTGGCAGACCAAATTCCACGCGAGCGAAGCCGCGGGCAAAAGCTAGTATTATTATATTATATTTCTCTGTTACTTGAATTTGTCACAAAAAGGTCTTCTTCCAGTTTGAACAAAACTTTTTATGTTCCTCAGGTTCAGTCAAGTTGTATCCTTAGTTACTTCTTATCGTAAAAGAACTACCATGTTTACATAAAAGTTATAAAAGTCTTTATCTTTTCAAAATGGATTCACTTTAGATTATTTTAAAACTAATGAACTTCCACCCCTTCAGCAAACTCTCAGTTGCACTCAAAAAAATGAGAAAAAAAAACGGCGTTAGTAACTCATACTTTTTTGCGCTCTTTTAAAATAATGTATTTATCCTATATAGATTCTAAAGTTGTCCTGAAAACTGCAGTGAATTATAATTAATAATTATTTTTGGTTGTGTTGGTCATCAGGATCAGGTTTGTATAAAAGATAATTTATCAAAAATGTGTACGGAAAGACGTAAAAAAAAAGAATTTTTCTCTCCTCGGTCATTTTGAATCAATAAAAGATGGCGCCATTACTATGATTAAAAAAGAAGCAGCAATGATTAACAAAATAAATGTCAGTATTGATAGATTGACATTCATATCAATTATCGTTTCTTTTGTATTACAGAAGCAAAACTTTGTTTTCTGTGCTTCATGATGTTCTTTCCTTTGAAAATTTGTGGTTTCGTGTGTTTTCGTTTTCGTCGACGAGGTTTATCGTGATAAGAAAACAAGATTATGTCTCACTTTTTTCATTGGGCACACCACCCGCGTGAAGCCGGGGCGGGCAGCTAGTTTAATACATAATTAGATTTTTTATTTAGTCACAGGCTGATGGGTAATCTGTACTTAAATAATAAGCAATACTGCGTAGCCTTTTTTTTTAATAAAACCTTTGATTTTATTTAAAGATAAGGCTTGTACTATGGGACTTTGTTATAAATCGTCCTTAAAGCTATTACATATTTTACTAAATCAAAATTACTTCAACCCTTCGCATGGGGAACTCTAAATCACTGAACATTTATTGTGATACCGTCGGGCATACAGTGACGGCCTCTGGCCGTAGGATGGAGTAAACAAAAGAATAAAGATTCGCGCTCTATGAATAAAATAAAAATAGCGTGAGATGATATCGAAGGAACGGGCTGAGCACGGAATATGTCGACTTATTACGCTCCTAATAACTGAATCGTATTAAATCCCGCTATAGACCACAAAAGATATAGACACGGCATTTTCTTCAATACGTCTACATATCAAAAGCTTGTGCAACGTAACTAATACACAAGAAAAAATAGCATCGTTTGGGGCACTTACCTAGTCACTTTGGTTAAGAATACCTTTTGAATTTTTTGAAGCTTTTTTCTAAACGAACTCTGCATTGATTATTGTTAAAAAGTGACACAATAAATAATTTTAATCTTAAATTGTAAAAAGACTTATTTAACATTAAAAGTTGAAGTTTGATAAATAAAATTTAATTTTTTAAATTTAAATATATTTGATATATAATAAATTTAATATATATGAAAACGCGAATACTGGTATATGACGGTACATTTTAATAATTAGAGTATTTTACGATATTAAAAGTGCACATTATTTCAAATCATAAAAGGAGTCCTATTTACATTCAAATACTATTTATATTATTTACAATATTAGTCGTAGATTTGAATGATGTACTTCCTATACTATTCTTAAGTCCTTCTACCAATATCTTTAAGACATTTATAGATTATTCATTTGTATCTCGCAGTATCGATTCTTTTATGTTATTGTTTGGCCGTCGTTTCGTCTAGTCCTCTATATGAAACATAATTGGCAGTCGAAGAATTGCAAATTTGCTCTGCAGATAATAAATATACCTTTGTTATTTACGACGTTTGGTTGATATTTGTTTGTTATTTTAATTTGAGGATGGATCTTTTACCCAATATGAACTAAATAATACCAGTGTGATCTATGTATTGTTAATCTTTTAATAAAAAAAAAGTTATTCATTCCTTAAATAAAATAACATATAATGAAACGTTTTACTCTGATAGTCTTGTTTGATTTCCTAATTTAATGGATACATTATAAAAATTAGACAAAATACAGCAATACCATTCAAATCACCCTACTATTGAACGTTCCCAAGCTGGAAAGTAAACAATTTGTTTGGTAGAACCAAACCGCAAGTACATTTCCGTTTAAAATGTTTGATAATTTTAAAATTCAAAATGTTTGGTATTTTTTCTTTTTAGATAGGAATGGACCAATGAGTCTAGAGAAATAACAATAAATTTATTGCAATGTTCCAAAGTAAATCATTGTTCGATATGGTTTTCACTGTATAGGTTAGAAATATTATACTCGGATAATATTATATTGTAGTTACACACTACAGAATAATATACTTCGGGAATAATTTCGTATTAATCCAGACTCCTGTTGCATCACTTCTCAGTTAAGATACTACCTCTTACAATATTAACAGTTAAAAGAAAATTATTATTGCAGTAAATATGGCGCTAACAATATTACATTTGATACCGTTACAATTAAATTTACCTCGTTCGAATATGAGACGTTTCGAACAATAACCGTTCCGCCGCCATATTGTATCCGATGACGTTTATACGCCATACTGCGTGGAGTTGCCTTCTGAAACCCGTGCACGGAACAAAGGGGTTCCAGTTACAATACAATGGGTAGTAAATGGATATCGAAGATTATATTGATTGCTGCGATGTACAACATGCTAATTTGTGGTTTGAGATCCGTTATATATAGAAGACATGAATATACATAGCTATACGATGGTTTCGATTTTTTTTTTCAAAAAGCCGCCGATCAGAGACATCCGCAACACACCAAAAGCATCTCTTGAATATTTCAGTGTCTTAATTGTTCGGGAACACCGTAGATGAGTTCGTACAATTGCACCGTTCGTGCCATGAAGTTGAAAGTCAATGTCGATTTCCGTGGGCTAAGAATAAAAGTTAAGGGAATCTGCAAAAATCTAAAAAAAGAATGTGTAAACCAATCGGGGACATGAGCCTCAAGTAAGTTGGTATGAGCGAAGAAAAAAATAATATAATTTCTTTATTTTGTATGAGTATTTGTATACACAATATTTTTCTTATTACTTATTTTCGTAGATTTTACTAAAGTAACTCATGAAATGTCATGAATTACTTTGGAGTAATTCATGATTTTTCAATTTATAAACTATTAAAAATGCTAATGAATTTAGGCTTGTACCGTAAAATTACAATTGGGTTGGTAGACGGCATCATCGTCTTTGCTTCATTGGTAAAAACTCTAAATCTATGCACATCAAATACTAACTAAACATTAACCTTGATTTGACATGACTCTTTCTTTTAACACAAAGTATGTTGGAAATCTATGTTTGAAATGCTAAATAAAATGAAAATTTTAAAAAGAATAGAACTCCATTACTATAACGTTTGGTAGAATACAACCAACCGCAGTACACATTACGTAAGTAAATCTCAATAAAAGTAAAAGTAAATGCTTTTTTACTCTACAGATAACATATACAAACCAATAACGACGTCTTAATCATATTAAAGTAGTAGAGATGCATGGGGACAGTTTTTGTGCTTTTGTGTACAAACGACATCTCTGTGCTACCTCCTTCTTATAATATACATAAAAAAAACTTTATTACATTAAGGCTGGCACACGTTTTCATAGTTAAAGATCTTCAACAAAAGAAAAAAAACGATTTACCCCAAAATGTAATTTAATTATACAAATGTAATATTTTAATTAAAAAAAATTAAATTGGATGCAAAACAACCATCGCGCAGTCCAAATAAATACAGTTTTATTTGGACTGCGCGATAACACCAACATTAAGTGAACCTGCTACTTCCCCAGACTGGGCGTTCCACCAGTAAATTCTATTCTCTATTACAAATTAGATGTCACGTTCAAAGTTTGTACGGTAGATGTCGAGACGGAAACTATATCTACAGATGCTTTTGCAAAATGTTATTCTCAGTTCCCGCTACGTAATTGTGGGTAGTTACTAGGAACTACCTTTTCTTTTAAAATATGAATATTATATTTATTGGTTAGATTTAATTAGACATACATTAATAGTCGTATAGCAACGCATTAATGGGTCGACTCGGACTAAAAATACCACAAGTTATTAGTAAAGTTGTGGCATTTTTCTGTATTACCACGTTGCGTACAATGAGTGCAGAGATTCGAAGGCTCATTTTCCTTTCTTTTATTTCTTCTTCTTGTCCTCGCCTTAAATTCTTCTTTCTTCCCATCCTAGGATATGAAATGTATCTCCAGTGCCTTTAATATTATACAAGTCTATAGATGGTACTGATCACTTACCATTAAATAACCTGTTTGCAGAGTAAAAGGTGTCGTGACAAAATTTGAGAAACGATGCTACGATGGTTTGGGCACATAGAAATGATAGATGAAAGATGACTGATAAAAGAAATTTACGTTGGGTATGTGGATGGAAGGGTCGGTAAGAGAAGACCAAGGAAGAACATACCTTGACCAAATCGCTCATGTTATCAAGAAAGGCCAGTTCAAAAGTACCTTAACTAACGATTTTTTATGAAGAGAGTGATGAGTGTGGATAAAGCAAAAAAAAATGTGCCGGTGTCGTAGCAGATGAAGGTCCATGCCTACCTCTATAGGAAACAGGAGTGATCGTATGTATACATGTGTATGTATGACCCCTATGCTCATTAACCTTGCGGAAATAAAATTATATTTAATATATCATGAAAATATGCACAGACATAACTTGCATATTTTCATAGATAGAGTAAAAATCCTTACAATCTCTTCGATACCCTCGCAGATGCAAACAATATCATAAAATAATGCCAAACTCATCTAAAGTTTCGTAATATTGTAGATAGCGCAGGTATCAGAGTCTCTTCTCCGGGCAAACTATCGGAGGTAGGGTAGGGATACGTGGATACAATTAGCATGTGAAAACACTGCGCTGTCCCGTCGACGCCGCGGGCTCTCTCTAATTGGCCCTGTGTAAACTCGCCCTGTTATCGGAGTGCCTCGAGCGGTAGCTTGCTTCAGTAATATGGAAAAAGCTTTTTTAAATTATGATATTAACGCAAAAATAACCCAAGCAGTTAACTCTTGCACTGGCAGTGGTGATTAAGATTTTAGTAGTTTTAACAGTCTTCTTTGTGATTACTATTTTCACTTTCAATAAAACAACGATAAATATCATACGGTTACTGTTATATGTCAGCGTGTTAGTGCTGTAACGATTTCTTCTTCTCGTTGTTATTACTTTTTCGCAATTTTCATTTCACTATCTAAATATAAGAATCACTTAAAATGTTATCCCCTTTGGGGCAATTTCATGTCAAAAATCATTAAGACATACGTAGGTACATCATAAAAAACCTCAAACGATACCATGTACTATGATATACTTCTGCGACGTTATATCATTAACGAATAAAAGACATTCGTGAGTTCGATTAACGTAAAGTTTTGTAAAGTTTTGTTAAAGTAACGTTTTGTATCCTAATTTTAAAGTTTTGCGGAAATCCATTTATCATCTATTTATGTATGTATGACTATGATATAGTTTTGTTTTTACAATATATAAATTGGAATCGCTAATTGATATTAGTGTGTAGTAGGTTTATATCAACTAATAGACTACGATTCTTAACATGCATGTGTCAATTTTACTTCTTTATTACTTTGTTATATTATATAATCATTGATATTTAAAAAAGCGAATAGAGTCAGATAAAGCTGTAAAGACCAAAAAGGCTACCATTGCTAAAATAATCTAATTTGGACAAAAGCTGACTCTTTACTAAGCGGGTAGTAAAATCCGCCCGCCCAGCGCGCTAATATTGACTTCTTATTACCGCGCGCCAACCGCACTGGTTCCGGGCATGGTGACGCGTTAAATCCTATCGCTTGCCGTACTACACAGTAGCAAGATACGAGGTTTTACTCATGTTTTTCACCAACCCCCTAAATTAACTCAAGCTTATTATTACTTTATATAAATATGGACACAGTCTATTCAAACAAGTCGACTTCTTAAATAGGAAGGCTAAGCTTTCGGTGTTTATAAAGCTAAACGATATTGCACTCAAATTTATTCGTAAATCGATGACATTAAAAATAGACAAGTCCACATGTAAGTAGATACTTATTTAAACATATACTAGTATTTGCATCAGCAAATCAAGATGTTGTTCAATCATTTCACTTGATATAAAAAATATATATATTTGACCAACTGGCTCCACTGCCGGGACCCTCGCCTACGGAGTAAGTGGTTAGGGGTTCGATCCCCGCATCGGAATAAATATATATTTATTCCGAGTTTGGTAACCCCAACAATCCGCATTGGACAAGCGTGGTGAGTTAATGTCCGTTTCTCCAAAAATAGGAGGCCATTGGCCAGCAGTGGGATATATTATATGGGCTGTGGAAAAAAATATGTATATATTATATAATTGTTAATATAATTCACTGAGGATAAATCAGTGATAACTATATTTACTTAATAATGATAAAGCAATGCCGGGAAAGTTCTTCCTCATAGAATATCGGCGTTAAATAATACCATTTTAATGGTACCGCATTATACACGGTGAGTGCAGGGATCTAGAGGCTCAATTCCTTTTCTCTTCCTTCATTTCCTTCTCCCTATCACATTACCTTTTCTTCCCCTCTCATTATTAATATCCTTACCCCAAGTAAGGCGACACATTTACAATGCCCTATATATTATGGCTTTAGTTGCTTCCCTTCAGAGAACCCAGTTACTCTTTAGCCTATCTGCACCATAAAAAAGATACAAAATATCGTTTTTTTTTTTTTTTTTTTTTTTGTAGTATTGTTATCGTATTATTTTGTTTTCCCAGAAACAAAGAAACTGACATTATATAATCATTTTAATTTTTTATAAAATAAATCAGTTTCTACCAGTAACTCAGAAGTCAAATGATCCGCTATCAATCACTAACCATTAAGCTAAACATTCATAAAATATTAAACTGGCAAGTGAAACAAGCCGGCGTCAACTGCACTATCGTATAAACAAATAGACAGAAAGAACAAACTTTATTCTCATCCTTACTCAGGAATTTTGGACTGATAGCAAGAACAATTTCGTCGCTTAAACATTGAGGTTTAAAGTGTATAAGCAAATGTTACCATGCGGTAGGTCGGTAAAGCTTATAAAACACATATGTATAAATTCAGATCTTCATTTTTGATCCAAAGCAACGTGCACTTGTAGACGGCTTAAAATTAATAAATTCTTTATTAAAAAAGATTCAGTTCTAAATGAATGTATTCCAGAATATGTGGTAAATTGAAATTGTGCTCCATCCGTTAAACACTTAGAGTTGAAGGCCTAACCATTCCTTTTCTCTTATCCTCCCCTTTACCCTCCCATTATCCTCCTTTTTTCTATTTAATCGAATTGCTGTGTAGTGTACGGCATAGAATAAGGCTACCCCTTTTCTTCTGTCTGCGCAATAGAGGACGATTATGAGAACAAAAACTAGTACATTTGTTTTTATTTAAAAAAAATAAAAACAAATCTGTAACAAAATGACGGCGACGTGGTTCGCCACCCTTCACGTCCTAATATTCACGAGGGCGAAAAGCGAGCAATGAAGAGCCGTTTCGCTGCGATGAATGGCAGCGGATGGAGCTCTGTGGTCCCTGCGAACCCTTGTGGGGGATAGGCTTGAATATATAAAAAAAAAAAACAAGTTTCCGAGTTGAATATATAAAAAAAAAACCAAGTTCGCGAGGAACGCTTGCATAATAGCAGCCATACGAGTATAACGTAAACAAATAGAGTAACAACGCCGGTTATGAGAAATGTGTTTCGCGGTATCACGTCAATCGATTTTGGTCACGTGTGACTGACTGTACTCCACAAGTAATTCTACATAATATAAATTTTAAAACACATTTATTTCAATTTAATTTTAACGATTAATATTAAATAGAATCAATAATATTTTGATGCCATCTATTACGAAACAAACTGAAAATTTATCAACGTATGTATCAATTGTAGCCCTAGTCCATTCAGCCGAAAAAAATACTCTATTATTGCGAAAGTTGACAACATTTCCTAGCCTCCTTCATAATCTTCCTCCACCTGTCTTTAATAACTCTTTCTCTTTATAAAATACATCGCGTTCGATGACTTGGAGAAGGCAGAATGCTTAGCTGACAGTCTAGAGGCCCAGTGCACCCTCTCCACCAAATCATTCGATCATGCCCACATCTCGCATGTGGACGACGAAGTCGCGCGTCGGAACTCACTACCACCAGCGGACGAACCACTGACACCGATCTCACTCGACGAAGTTAAAAACATCATAAAGAACTGTAAAAGCCGCACGGCCCCGGGCGCTGACGGTATTAGCATGCGGGTAGTTAAACTGTTGACCTTACCGCTACTTACGATTATAGTGAACATTTTTAACGTGCTTCTCACGACCGAGATCGTTCATTTTTTTTACAATTACCAAAATTAAATCCTTAATAATATTCTATATACAAATAAAAACACAAAAACAAAAAGAAAATAATTTTAATCTAACGAGTGTCATAAAATGGTTCTTGCTCAGCATATGCTGGGCGCACTATTGGAGCACCCGGCGCTGGTTTTCAGCAAGAACCAACGTGGTCAGATCGCGGACCACAGTGACGACATTCATACTGACACACTCGTACATACAAATACATCCATATATATAACTACTCATACTCATATACACATACACATAAATACACGTACAGTACAATGGAATTAAAAAACACAAAGTCATGTACTAAATTCACCGCGTCCAAAAGAACAAGTTCCTGACTGCATACTTAAAATTAGATTTTTGTATTTTTTTTTAAATATATTTATTGTATGCAAGTCACGAAGAGGTGGTGGCAAGTTGTTCCAACATTTGGTTGCGGCGTATTTAAAGCTACCACGAAACGCAGCTGAGCAGTGGCGAG
>JASFAT010003666.1:0-15289 GCA_031353405.1 Baronia brevicornis | reverse complement strand
TAGTGAAATGGCTTTATACTTTTTTAAACGTAAAACCAAGTCACCTTTGTGGAGGTTTATAAGGTAAATAAGAACATATAAAAAAATAAGCTATGTGCGTGCGATCAATTATTTTATATCAGCGCCCATGAGTTCGAGCATTTTGCAGGAACGCCCGTATTGTGCGAAAACATTTGACGTGTGCAGTTGACAGACACTTGATTGAGTTTCAATCGTGTCAAGTATGGAACGAATTTATTGAAGCACTATGGAACACATTTAGGAGAACTTGTGCGTGTGTTTTGTATAATAAACGATGAAGAATTATACTATATCAAACTAGCTTTTGCCCGCAGCTTCGGTCGCGTGAAATTTGGTCTGCCACATTAAGTTTCGTGACAGATAATTTTAAATAGATATATATATATTTTTTTATTTAATTTATGGTTCACAATTTTGGTCATAGTGGCTTCCACATAAAATGACATTTATTTAGAACTATTTAAGATAAACAATCCTACGGTATATATATAATACTTTTCGGTTGTCAAATCCACTTCATCCAGCAGAAAAACACACATTATTAATTTTCTGTTATTGTTTTGCTTGTCGCGGATCTGAGCTAAGTAAAACTTTTGACTGTCCACATTCTTCTATAATATTTTTCGTGATTCTATCGCTAATAACGAACGCGTCCATAGCTGTCCGCCGTGTCGACGATGCTACGTTTTAATCAAATTAGCGAAATTAATACACGGAAACTGAACACATCGGCCATAAATCGAGTTAGCCGCCCGCCGATGAGTAATATACCACGCTCGATGGATCGCCGATTACGCTCTATAAATTATTATGAAGCAATCAGTGTATGGCAAAAGTTTGAAATCTCTTTTCGTATCACGACACGACTACGTAATTTTATAATAAAAAATTAATATATCTTTATAGATGTAAAATTATAAATGTTAAACAGTTTTATGCGATACACCTTGACAGTACATAAAAACTTGACAGTAATTTGCTTTTATTAATAAGTTAAGTTTATATAATATATATCTATAGTGCCTTATCTCAGCATGTGGGCAATGCTGGGGCTGACCTCCATCCTCTCTTGCGGTTCGTGAGAATCACTATGACGAATCTTAATGTACCCAATTCGTTAAAAAATGACGGCGAATTGGTTCACCACCTGTCACGTTCTGATTCCCACGAGGGTGAGAAGCGACGAACGGAGAGCCGTTTCGCTACGACGAATGTGAGAGGAAGGATGGATGAGTGTGAAAGAAGTAAAAAAGGTGTGTCGCGATCGTAGCGGATGGAAATCTATGGTGTCTACCTAACAGGGAGCCCTACAGGGAGACAGGCGTGACTATATGTATGTACGTAAGTACATAATATTTTATCGTAAAAGGAAATGGTTCAACTTTTGCTAAAAGAGAAAGGAATTCCCTTGTAGCATTGTAGCGCTAGTTTTTAGCCACTCCCTTCCCGCTAGATGTTAATGGGGGAATCTGATTTAAGTAGAAGATTAATTTTGTAGCAGACGAATGCTTTGTCAAAAACGTCATATTATTTGTCTGTAGCATGAAAGGGCCGGCTCGCCTGGGGAAGTACCACACTCCCTCAGAAAAACGGCGTCTGAGTAGCGCACCGTACGAAGCGTTGAGCGGTCTGAGTTCCGGAGGCCCAAAATCCTCCCCCTTCCCCTCCCACTCCCATAATGTTACTTTCCTTAAAGGTCGGCAACGCTTCCGCACTGCCTATGGCGCTGTGGATGTCTATCGTTTGTCTGCCGATCCCATGAAAAAAAATGTTAATTATTGCTAAAAATCGTATACAGTAAAAAGCTTTGCCTTCGCGAGGCGTGAATTCTGTAGATTTATTGGTGGAATAATTTTGATTGATCGACCCTATTCCATGTAGACTCGAGTAGAAGTTTAAAACTACGTACTAAGAGCTTAGTGCCAAAGATTCAAAGTTTTTGTATGGCTCAGTTTAATACAGTTGCATGTATTCCTTTATAAGCCTTTGAAACTTAAGAAGTTTTCACTGATTGATTACTCTAGTGTCGATCGACTTGGTGGAAGTTCTAATTGGCTTTAATGCCTCTATACGAACAATGTGTAGGTCTGATAAATTGGTTTTGATAAATAGAAGTTGATAATGTATACAAATGGTAGATGATTTTATTAATTTTCCTGTAGTTGTAGTAGAGCCACGCCGCAGACGAATAATTTGTCAAGAGTGGTATAATATTTGTCTGCAGCATGAATGGGCTGGTTTGTCGGGGAAGTACCACACTCCCGCAGGAAACCGGCGTCTGAGTGGTAGCTTAGCTATCGTCCGGTGAGCGATTGCGTTTAGGAGGCCTAACCCCTCTCTCCCTCCCATCATGATACTTTCCTTAAAGGTCGGCAACGCTTTCGTACTGCCTATGGCGCTGCGGAAGTCTATTGGCGGCGTTGATTGCTTTCCATCAGGTGACACGCCCGCTCGTTTGCCTTCCGATCCCATAAAAAAGAAAAATTGCTCAAAGAAATTTTAACCTAAGAAATAGGGGTTATTATTTTATTTTTATTATTTTAGGTTTTCTTTAAAAATTATATATTAAATTCTTTACCTTCATAATAATTGATTTTTATATATTTTATTTATTTTTTCTTTTTATGTTTTAATATTTTTATATTATTAATGTGTTATTTATTCGTTCGGCGCGGTGCGAATTAAATGCCAACAGCAGTACAAATTGTTGCCTTATATATATCCATGCCTTAACAAATAAACAACATACTTTTTACATAAATGCTTATGTCATAGTTTTAAAACGTAATATGAACAAACCATCCCCAGCCTGGCCATAAATCTAGCCATGGTGACAGTACGCGGCGGTGTGCTACCGTCTCACCTCGTCTCCGGGGAGCCTAATTTGTGGTCGCTGACTTGGCGTTGGCATTACTTGAAAATTTCGGACGCAATTAAAATATCCAACGCGGGGCGAATCCAATTATGCAATTTAGCACATCGTCAGTATCAACACTCGAGCACTTGCTAAGTTTTTGCTTCAATTACATTTTATAAAATTAGCATGCTAGTAGAAAATAGTCGTGAATATATTTTTTATAGTTCAAAGTATATCGGTATAATTAACGAATGCTTGCTATCTAATATCTAATATATGGTAATTTTGCCAATCTACATTGGACAAGGGTGGTGGGTTAACGTCCGTTCCTCCAGAAATGGGGAGTGTGAAAAATATGGTCTTTTAAAAAAAACGAAAAGTGATTTATGTATTTAGATCTCTATGTGTCTATACGTGTATATAGTTTATGTAGAGTTGATATTATAAACAAATCAATAAATTATTAATGAAATTTGTACGCAGTAAGCGGCAATGTGATGGACCTTTTAATTGTCGTCGTTTTTCGGTGAGCAAAAAACAAGGGACTTCCCTCTGACTCTACTTGGCCCACTCCCTTGTTTCAGTCCTGCCCTCTATCTTTTTCAAAAACCATCTTCAGCGAAATTATATCCCCATATTGGAATATTTATCATTAACATGAAAAAAAAAATTTAATTAAAAATGATTGTCAAGTTATACGACATTGAAAAGTTGTACTCAAAAGTAATAACAAAATTTTTACGTGCCATTAATAACTTTAAGCTCACACGGGAAAAGCTTTTGAATGCGATACACAAAAGGCGCGCGGAAAAAGTTCCAAGTGGCAAGCTTAACAATTATTATGCAGTTTTCGAAGCCAATTTATAGAGCTGTGGGAACGCGAGGAGGACTAATTATTGCATAGAGTTACGTTGAAAAAGTTGTTTACGTGATGTAGGGCTCTGGTTTTGTTAATCCACCCCGCATAAGGGCTTCTTCATGCGCGGTTTTGATACCTATTGTACCGTGTAAGTGTTCAGAAGAAAAATACAAGTTCGAGCAATACTGAAACTTTTATTTTTTTTTCTGGAATAGGTGGGCAAACGAGCAGGCGTGTCATTTGATGGAAAGCAATCAACGCTGCCCGTAGACATCGGCGAGACCGTAAGTATGCAGAAGCAACGGCGTCTGAGTGGTAGCTTAGCTATCACGCTTTGTACGGTGAGCGGGCTGAGTTCCGTAGGCCCAACGCTCTCCTCCTTCAACTCCCTGTCCCCCTCCCAAATGCCATCATATGCAGTGAGGAAGCGTTGCCCACGTTTATGGAGAGTGACATTATGGGAGTGGGAGTATGTGGGGGAAAGGGAGGGTGTTGGGTCTCTGGAACTCAAGTCGCTCAACATTTGATTGACCCTGACACACTTTTACACTATTGGTGATGCGTTGGAAGAAGTTAATTCTATTCATTCTATTCAAGTTAATCGATTAGAATCTCTTTTAATTTAAATTATTTCTAGCAAACGGTGCATATGCTTGGCGAAGCTCTTGTAAATAATTTACTACGGGAGTTCGCAGAGCCGTTACCACATGCACTTAGAATAGATTGGTAGTTGATCGACATGCAATCTTGGAGTAGGTATCGCCTAATGCCATTAGTCCAAATGGACAGTGAGTGGTCGCCTGCTACAGACATTACAAATGCAGAAATCCAATTTCTCCTGTTAGAAACTCGTGTTACAGCAAAATAATTTTCTAGTAAATAAAATTAACTATATGTTTTGTTGTGGAGAAATTGATCTAACATTTTTTTACAGCCCATATATATCCCACTGGTGAGCACGGGTCTCTCCATTTCTGGAGGAACGGACGTTAACCCACCACGCTTGTCCAATGCGGATTGGCAGGGTTACCAGACTCAGAATAAATATTTGAGGTACATACATATATTTATTTCGATGCGGGTATCGAACCCGCGACCATTTATTCCGCGGGAGGAGGGCCCCGCCACTGAGCCAATTGGTCATCGATCTAAAAATAATTTCACCATATATTATGTCTCACTTCTGAGCACGGGCCTCTTTATCTCTGAAAGAACGGGTAGTAGCCCACCATGATTGTCGAATCTGGATTGGTGGGGGATTTGGAATGTTGGAAATATGTACCACATATACATTCCTTTGTAAAAAAAAATGGATTTTGTTCGCGGCGTCGCTCGCGTGGAATTTGGTTTGCCACATTAAGTTTCGTGACAGATCATTTTAAATAAATATGTTTTTTTTTATTTAATTTATGGTTCACAATTTTGGTTATAGTGGCTTCCACATAAAAGGTAGATATATGCTGTCACGGACTTTTATTTATAACTATTCAAGACAAAGAATCCTACGGTACATCATCTTTGTGTAACTCCAATAGTTTAGGCAGCGTACGCCAAGTTAGCTCTCAGAGGCCAGATTTTTTTCCAACTTAATTGACATGTATCGTTATATTACGACCAAAATTATTACAATATCAATATAAAATCATTACAAATTGTAACCTATATGATATTCCGATGTATAACCTATATCACTGTAAAGTTTCATCCAAATACGTCAAGTAGTTTTTTCGTGAAAGAGTAACAAACATACATCCATAGTCACAAACTTTTGCATTAATAATATAGATGAATTCCATTAACAATGTCATTGCAAATCGTGAGCTGCCAAGGCAAGTTGCTGAGAACTTCTGTCCAAGCAACAATATGGAGTGAATTAAACGCCGTCGCGCTCGGCAGCCATGTCAAAACGTTACATTGTTAAGCCAGAAGGACACCGTAAACAAACTTAGTGCACACTCCGAAACTGAATTCGCGCTAATCTCATCTCGACTCGTGTGGCTGCTGCGTCCTCTCGCAAATATACACACATATACAAGCCCAGTGACCGCTGCCAAGTAACTTGTCCGTTCATTTTATACAATTATGATGTGATAGCTTCGATTGAAGAAAACCAATTTAATATTAATTTACTGTATAACTGTATAATATAATTTATTTAGAGTATACAAGAATATAGATATCTTTTTTTTGTTGGATAGGAAGGCAAACGAGCAGGCGTATCACCCGATTGAAAGCAATCAACGCCGCCCATAGACTACCGTAGCGCCATAGGCAGTGCGGAATGTTGCTGACGCGACTCACAAAACTTTATCCGTTCATGAAGCGTCCAACGCACACACATGCAATCGGGTATATACAATGTGTTGGCGTGATGCGTGTACATCGGTAGCTGCGCGCGCATTAACTGTTTAAAGTAAGTCAATAGATATATATATATATATATATATATATATATATATATATATATATATATATATATATATATATATATATATATATATATATATATATATATATATATATATATATATATATATATATATATATATATATATATATATATATATATATATATATATTAACCTTAAGCATTAGCATGTTGATGACGAGAACCTATAGATTGTTCCCTACCCAGAGTCATGTAACGTGGCTAAAGATGTTTTCACATCAAAAAATAATATTTTTTATTTGTTTTTTTTTTATGGAATAGGAATAGGAGGGCAAACGAGTAAGCGTACTGCCTGATAGAAAGCAATCAACGCCACCCATGGACAACCGCGACACCGCAGGACTCACGGAAGGTTTGCCGGCCTTTTAAGTATGTGTAAGTTATTATTGAAGGTTTTGCTTGTTGTTTGTTATAATTCTTTCATTTTTGTTTCTTGTTTCATAATTTTTCTTTTATTTCTCTATTGTTTTATGGAATGATGAAGTTTTTCTTTTCTTTCTAATTTTTATCAGTAGAAAAGTAAAATAACGTGTTGGAACAAAAACATGCTAAGATGCGGAATCATAAAGCCCGATACTGAGCATTGTTTGGGTGGTGTTTCAATTTTCCGCGCAATCACTCGCGGAAGCGTCAGAAATATTAGCTAATATTTCCCGGTACACAAACACAGTGGCAGTTGAATGAAAAGTAATTAAAGTCGACGTCCGCCCGTAGCTCCCGCGAGATCTGTAGGTGCAACTGATCACCTGCTGGAGCCTGGAGGAGGCTTTTCTTATCCACATTGATAGGCTGCATGTTTGAACAAGTTAAAACAAAACACTAACAATGCTTTAAATATAACTAGAATTCTTGTTAACCATTCCAACTAAGCTTCCTAGCTATTAATAGCTTAATAGCTATCCTTGTAATGCTTATGATTCTTCTGTCAAACCCAACTTTCACTACCGTACGTCAGGGACGGAGCAAGTAGCCCCTGATGATCCACCAGTCGGATAGACGACTGAAAAAAGAAATTTAAATTGCCAATCTGGATGAAAGGGTCGGTAGGAGAAGACCACGGAAAACATACCTTCACCGAATTGCTGAAGTTTTTAAGAAAGGCCAGATCAAGAGTATCCTTAACCGGCGGGCTTGCATGAGGAGAGTGATGAGTGTGGAGGAAGCAAGGAAAGTATGCCGAGATCGTAGCAGATGGAGATCTGTGGTCTCTGCCTACCCCTACGGGAGACAGGCGTGAAGATATGTATGTATGTTATATTACATATGAACAAACTGTTTATGAGTCATCACAACTTACGTATTTCAAATTCGGTTTTATTTACTACAATATTAATAAATAACTATTGTTATGTGGACAGTTAGAATGTTTACTTAGCTCAGATCCGCAACAAATAAACAAAAATAGAAAAATAATAATGTGGGTTTTTTACTTGAAGAAGTGGATTTACGGGGAACTTAAATCAAATCTTACCGAACGGACGTCAGCAACTCTCCACACACCACCAGACTTCTACAGTGTACACGACACGTATTTCGCCTCAACATGAGGCATCATCAGGTATAGTAGACTCTACGGAAGATAACAGTTAGATACAATCGGTCACTTGGAGATCGAACCCGCGACCATTGACTCCGTGGGTGGGGGCCCCGCCACTGAACTAACTGGTCGTCATATTAATAAAAAGTATTATAAGCTCAGATATAATGTTCGGCCGCTGAATTTCACTACCGCACAAATCGCCACATGGAAAAATTTCATCCATACCATCTAGATGTGATGGTGATCCAGTGCGGTGCGTTTTTCCAGAAACTTCTTTCCACGCACCACTACCCTGTGGAAACAGCTAACTCCAGCAGTTTTTTCGAACCGATTCCACATTGTAACCTTTAAAAACCAAACCTACACGTTTCTTAAAGGCCGGCAACGCTTCTGTACTACCTATGGCACTGCGGATATCTATGGGCGACGTTGATTGTTTTCCATCAGGTGACACGTCTGCTCGTTTGCCTTTCTACCCCATACAATAATGTAATTAATAAGGCCAACTCCAAACCTATTAGGCCAATGCCACCTTTAAATGTGTGTGTAAATATACTAAATATTATCAGAGACGTAGAAAAGTTTTGTATTTGAAAAGCCGTCTCCATAGTTTGTTATCCAGGGCGGGATTTACCACGGCTCCGCAAAGTTGGGCGAGTGATCCGATGCCCCCGGAACTATTATTGAAGGGAACGTTGGGGATCAGCTTCAAATTTATGCCCAATGCCTGGACTGTGCTTTATTCACGACGGCTTTTTGTACTTTTGAAGAGAATATGTAAAAGTCAAAAATGAATATAATAAATTGAAGAGATGGCCAGAAAAAAGTTACAAAGTGGCTAGTTTTCCTGTCCTTTAAACGGTAAGTATAGTCACCTAAAAGTGTACAGGCAGCACACACACATACACAAATTAATGTTATGTAGTATGCCATAGTGCCATAGGCTTCTGTAATGTCCTATGGCACTAAGGGTGGTCTATTGGCGGCGTTAATTGCTTTTCATGGATCGACACGCCTGTTCGATTACCTTCCTATCCCATAAAAGCAAGCAAAAACAATAATATTTAAAAATAAAACAATTATTAATTAAGCTTTCGTGCTTTTACAGTAGCATTTTAATAACAGTCTACATTATTATTAATGGAGTCAGGCGTTACTTTGCGGAAATCCATCACTATATGGACAGTTAAAAGTTTCACTTAGCTAAGATCCGCGACAAGACTTGTCGCGGATCTTAGCTAAGTAAAACTTGTCGTATATATATGTATATGTATATATATTAGCCTTTCTTCAGATATATATATATATATATATATATATATATATATATATATATATATATATATATATATATATATATATATATATATATATATATATATATTCAGATTATAATCTTATACATCGTCATCCTTGTTATCTGTTCGTCTAAAGGCCTCCTCCAATATTTTTCATTGACTCCTATCCCTGGTTTTTCTTTTATTTCGTTGTCCCATCTTTTGTATTGTCTTCCGCGTCTCCTTTCGAGGTTCCTTACCATCAAAAACAAAAATGTGTGTTTATAAAGGTTCACAAAGCTCCTGCAATGTATATGGTATGGGTGGCGTTGATTGCATTCCATCAGGTGACACGCCTGCTCGTTTGCCTTCTTATCCCTTGAAAAAAAAATATATCTAAATATATAAATATTTGCAATAAACTTCTCTGTTTATTTGTTTTGGAATGCGATGAACTTTTCGGAAAAGCTGTCCGCCATAAAATCATTTTCGTCTCAGACGCGATACCCCCAAGGAGATGCAGTTAAAAAGTTTTCAACTTTAATGTAGGCGAACAATCAACCCAATACGTGACACGTGTAAATAGATGTAACTTGTTTTGATATGTGTACGCGTTTAAAAAGTAGGCGGAATTTAGTATTTTTCTTTAAATATAGTTGTGTATTACTTATGGCTACTTTTTTTATGAGATAAGAGGGCAAACGAGCAAGCGTGTCGCGTGATGGAAAGCAATCAACCCTTTTTAACCCTACACACTTATAGAGATGGCCGGCAGCAAGTACTCCAATACTTGGCCATGGTTAACGTTAGTAGCAATATCATTTCTCACCACAAACACAACGTTTTGTGTGGACACGAGGCACCTTCAGTAAACTGTATGAAAAACAATCGTAAAGTAAAACTTAGCAAACAAAGTTCATTAACTGTCCATCTTTATATAATTTGCTAGCTTTTTGGGAGTTGCCTATGGCGGCTCCTCAAAGCTACGCGAGCTTTTCGGACTTCTGCCAAATTTCATCGAAATCGGCGCACATATGACGATTTTAGCTTTGTATGGCGGCCATCTTGTTTTCTGCCATTTTAGATTTTTGTTCTCCCCCACTTTTGAGTACGCACTTGTCACTACTTCTTACCAGGTTCAGATTTTCACAGTCTGGATATAATTCTTCTGCCTCGAGCCCTATTCGAACATTGTCCTAGAATAAACTTACCCTGCATCTCTTACAGTTACCCAAATAACATGTCAGTGAGTGAGTGAGTAGTATTGCAGCTTTATAAAGTATTTATTTACACAAAGTCTGATTTCTAATAAATTTTATTTAAATTTCTTTATATAATTTTTGTATAATCTATTTCATTTAATTTTATTTTAACTTAGTAAAGTTATATGCAGTTATTATTTTAGTATTTTGCATAGTTTTCGTTCAGTTTATTGCACTGGCCAGCCACCAAAGCATGTCACGGCGAAATTCACAAGTTTAAAGAGAAAATTCTAGCAAAACGAAGGACCACAATGGCGCACCCCGACTTTGTAACTAGAAAAATGTCTAAAACTGAATTTAACTTTGGGAAATAACTCTTTGTGACTCTCTCGCTGAGCGTTCTATTGTGCGAAGGATAAAACTTAAAACGCTTAGAAAATTAATTACTCGCAAGCTACGGCAGCTCGTACCTACGTACAGAGCTGCTTTCCAATTTACTAAAATGAGATTTCTTTGTTATGAATTTCGTTAAAAATAACTTTTTGGTGATGAATACTTGACTAAGGTGATTGCAGGGGTGCAGTTTAACTACGGTTGGTGTAGGTAACGCGAAGAGGAGATGGGACCCTGGAAAAGCTTTTCATAGTAATGCCGAAGGAGAAGAGAGCGGGCGCTCGCTAATAAGATGGCCCGACCAAGTGAAGGAATTATGATAGTGGTAGAGCCACGCTGCAGACGAATACTTTGTCAAGAATGGCATATTATTTGTCTGTAGCATGAATGACCGTCTCGCTCGGGGAAGTACCACACTCCCGCAGAAAACCGGCGTTGCTGAGTGTTAGCTTAGCTACCGCGCTTCGTACGGTGAGCGATTGAGTTTCGGAGGTGCGATACCTTCCCCCTCCTCCCTCCTCTCCCCATACCCATTCCCCCTCTCTCGCACTCCTACAATGTCCCTTTCCTTTAAAGGTCAGCAACGCTCCCGCATTGCCTATGGTGCTGCGGATCACTATGGGCGGCGTTGATCGCGTTCCATCAGGTGACCACCTATTCGTTTGCTTTCCTATCCCATAAAAAAAAGAATGAAGCAATTCGGTGAAATCTTGGTTCTGTTATACTATAAAGAATATATCTATCTATTTATCTTTTGAATGGAATTTTGATACAGTTAATTATTAAACCATAAAAGAATCTCTAGGCTGTTGAGTTAGGCTTATAAAAGTACATCCTTGTGGGAGAGAGAGCGTTGAATCAAGCGTTACATCATTAAGGTGTAACGAAAACAAAAGCTCGCGGTGGAGCCAGGCCGCAACGTTTTTTAGCGAGCTTTTTAAAAAGTCGACCAGCTCATTAGAGGAACGAAACACAGCATCCGTTTTTCGTGTTCGCCTTTATACGGTTCCAGCAAAAAAAGTTCTCAGTGAAAATGTCTGCTTCAGCGATTTAATATTGTCGAAAATTCACTTTGGCTGTCGTGAGTATTGCCAGTGTTACCATCGCTCGGAATAATATTATTCTGACGGATGGTTACATTGTATTTCTCAATATAATTGAATATTTAGTCTATGCGCCGAAAAATTCCTTCGCATATTATCAGCGTTAATTGATAGTCTTTTTCTGTTACCAACTTTTGTAAGGTTAGTGAGAGGATTTAGAGGCCGTCGTTTATCGTGTTCGCCTTTGTACGGTTCCAGCGAAAAAGTTCTCAGTGAAAAATGTCTGCTCCTGTGAGTTAATATTGTCGAAAATTCACTTAAGTTATCGTGAGTATTGCCAGTGTTGCCATCACTCAGAATAATATTATTCTGACGGATGGTTACACTGTCTTTCTCTATATCATTGAATATTTAGTCTAAGTGCAGAAACTTAGCTAAGTAAAAGTTTTGACTGTCCACATAGTAATGGATTTCCGCAAAGAACGCCTGACTCCATTAATCATCATCATCATCAACAGCCTGCGGCAGTCCACTGCTGAACATAGGCCTCCCCTATGGAGCGCCACCTAGTCCGATCTTCGGCTACACGCATCTAGTTTCACCATTTAGCCATTAATCATCATAAATGCAGAAACATTCAAATTTAACAGTTTAAATTTTCAAACGTTTTGATTCATCTATCCAAGTTCGGATTTAAACTTTTATTTATTTAAAGTAGTATTTTATTTAAACTTGCAGGGGTTGGCACTTGCTGTTAATACAGTTTCTCAGAGAAAAAATCTCTTATATAATATTATTTATTTTGTAGGATAAGAATGCGAATAAGTGTAATTATATAATAAAAAAAAAAAACTTAATCCTCGCCATCTCGTATTGGACAAACCATGGTAGGTTCCGTTTCATTCCAACAGAGGGTCTATTCCTTCAGAAATGGAGAGGCCCGTGCTCAGCAGTGGGACATATATGGGCTGTGAAAATAAAAATTAATAACTAAAATATTTTTTTTCTTTGTTGACCTAAGTAGAAATTGATGAGTTTTTTTTTATATTGCTTGTTGTGACCCTCCCACATACACAGCTGAAGAATATACAAACCTAATGATGGACTGAATATGATAATTTGATGATCATTAAAATAATATGGCCACAGCACTTAGAGAACGTGCCGACTTTTATCGCTGGGTGCACCGTAAAAATGCAGTTTTTATCTCTCCTCCGCTCCGTAGGTAGTGGATGGATGCTGCTTTTTATTCCTACTTCACGGCCGTCAAAGTGCTTTTTTTCACAAGTCACGCGATAGCTGTTTTACAGCCGGAATAGCTGAATTTACTAGATACACTCGAAATAAATAACATTTGTCCACTTCAGCTGAAATGGTGGTTTCGTTCGAGTCTGTTACGTTTGGAGCAATTTATTAATTTGTCGATCGCTCATCAAAAATTATATTACGATTCCCACATTTCTTAAATTCATCATCATCAAGGCATTACAGCCGCGGGTGGGCCTTAGCCTGGTCCAGTAAATTTTTCCAGTCGGAACTTCGTTTAGGTTTTTCTCTCCAGCCCCTCACATCGATTGCCTTTAAGTCGTCCTCGACTCCATCTAGCCATCTGAGCTTAGGTCTTCCGCGATTTCTATTATCATCTGTTTTGTCGTCGAGTAGGTGTTTGGGTACTCTAGATTCGTCCATCTGTATTACGTGCTCAGTCCAATGAAGGCATCCAATTTTAATGGGTCTCCTGAGATTCGGTATTGTAGAGCTCATGAAGCTCGTGGTTGTAAAGTGCACGCTATCGCCCATTTTCGAACACAGAACCAAAGATACGCCTTAAAATTTTTTCTCTCCAGGGTGAGTAGATATCGTCTTTTTTAATCAGCACTCAAAATTCTGAACCGTATGTCAATATGGGTCTCAACAAGGTCTTATAGAGAAGCAGTTTAAAGCTTCTCTTTGCTGCAAGGATTCTTCTGTTTATATCTGCTGATATATTGTTATTTCTCGTTACTAAGGCTCTCAAATTTGGGATTTATTTCCTAAATTACAATTTGCTATTTACCCACAAAAGATGTGGTCTAGTATACTCTTTATGAATAGACGTACAGGCCAAATGAATTCATCATGTCTTTTTTATATTCACACCGAAACTCACACAAGAAACTCTACACTTATTTTTTTCCAATTACCAAATCTATCAATATTAAAAGAAATAAATAAATTTCATACATTTTATATGAAAAAAATTCTATACACGTAAGCTTATTAAAAATGAAAGATACAGCGTGTTCAGTGGGAGAATTAAGCTTCTAAAAATAAATAAAAAAAACTGCAAAGGATATATATGTGTTAATAACATTTACAAAGAAGATAAGTACGGGTTTTATTTTAAAAATTATTTCGTCTAAATATTTACCACCTCGTCAGGCACACTCTTGGAACTCTCAACTAGTCACCGTTCCACTCGCTCAAGTAGCGTCGGGATGCCGTTAAAATCGCGGACTATATTTGCTTTTAGTGTTGAGATGGTCTTAGGGTTTGAGTTTTGAGTCTTTACTTTTGAGATATACTATCCACAGAAAATAGTCAACAGGGGTGAGATCCAGTGTCTTGGGTGGCCAGGGGATATTGCCGAAATGGCCTATTTATTTGCTAGGGAAGAAGAAAGTCTATGGTCTATGATCTCTCTATTTTGGCGCGCGGCACTATTTTGTTGGAATTATAGTCGTAAAGTGAAGGCAGGATGTTATCTCAATATTGGCACAAAATAATCACTAAGTATGCGTTTACTGATTATTCAATCTATGACCTATGTCTACCACCGGACACCCTATATATTGTCTATTTATTAACTGAACTGTTATTGATCGAAGCTGATATATTTCTCTTCTAAGCTTCTATATATTTACATGCACATATATCGTCACGCCACGTTTCCGCTACGATCCCGGCACACCTTCCTCTCACATTCATCGTAGCGAAACGGCTCTCCGTTTCTCGCTTCTCACCATATTATATTTATTTTAATTTATTATATACTGTTATTGGACCTTACATCCCCTCATTGTTATGACAGTATAAGATTATCTTGTATAAAATAACAAACAAAATTGTTTACTTGTTTGACAGGTTTACATTCGAGTTGGTATCGAGTTACTTTAGTACGTCAGCGAACCGCTATTCTGCCTCATACGAGCGGGCTTTTTACGACAGTGATAAGAATTGTTAATTTCATAGAAGACCTCGGAACAATAAAGTTCTCATGAAAGGCCAGGTCAAAAGTACCCTTAACCGGTGAGGTTGTGTGAAGAGAGTGATAATATATTTATTCCTAGTCTGGTAACCCCCCCAATCCCCATTTCCTTTCCCGGCTTTTCCTTTCTTCTCTATCCTTTTCCCTTCCTCTCCGCCAATCCACGATCTGCCGTGCCAATGGATGCGAGCGAACTTAGTCGCAAGCGCGGCAACAATTCAATTGCCATATCGAGATAACTAAATGTAAGGATTTGTGTTATTTATTCCGAGTTTGAATTTCCCTTCAACCAGATAAGGATACGCGTGATGGTTTAATGTATTTACCTTCACACGTATTCCTAAAATTATAATTACATTATGATATAAATGTTATTCTTCTCCACTTACACTATATACATA
>JASFAT010000119.1:0-27563 GCA_031353405.1 Baronia brevicornis | reverse complement strand
CAACGTATACATATAAGAAAGAAAAGACAGACAAAATATATGTACATATTTACCGATACTAAATTTGAACCTACAACCACAGACTTTGTATGTCACTGAGCTGAGTAAGATTCTATACTTATGTACATCGCCGACATTAGGTAATCCGGGGATTGCCCAGGGCGCCGGGGCTAAAAAACATTAAAAACGAGGAACAATTTGGTTCAAAAACTAACCACAACACTTGTTTGCAGTACGTACAAAATAATTTAAAATATACTTTGATCTTGTGAAGGACACGTATCATCAGTTTCCACGTTTCGGTACCGTAAAAGGGTTGAAAACTTTCATTTTCTGGCTCTATGGATTGGGCTAAAAAACGTTTAGCTATGGCATTCTTTTCTTTAGGAATTTCGACTCGAAAATAACCAAAAAAAGAACGACAACAAAGATTGAGCACGCTGTAAAATTATTTTTACGGTTACCAATATTTTTTGAGGAAAATAACGTATTAAAGTCTGAATAGGAAAAAAATTTTAGTAAGAAAAAAAGGATTTATTTTTTTCAAATTTACATCTTTATTATTTTAGATACACTGGCAGAGACTGGATGCGTGTAGCCGAAGAACGGGATAGGTGGCGCGCCTTGGGTGAGGCCTATGTCCAGCAGTGGACTGCCGCGGGCTGATATTGATATATTTTCAATTGTCGATAGTATTTTTCTATAATAATAATTCAATATCATCTATTTCATACCTTAAATCGAAATAAATATAGACAAATCATTTAGATAAATATTATTTATTACCCCTATGTGTTTCGTTTTACACATCACAGTAAAGATTGGAAAAAAAATATTTTTACATAGATATACTGCATTATTATATTATTCAAAAGTATATTTATCTTAAATAAAGTAGGATATGTTATAACAAAATATGGTTGGTAACTCTAATTAACACCAAATCGAAAAATTTATTAATAAAAATTAGAAATATACCCTTGAAGAGTCACCTGCTAAGTTGATGTACCTATAATATTATGTTAATTCAAGTGCTTATGAAACATCGAGGAATCGACCAGAGTTCGCCAGTCAAGGTGACGAAGCCGGATAATGGCGCGCCTTATTCTGTGAACAGTGTATCGCTTTTTTGCGATGTAGCGCAGCATCGTATAACGGAGAATGAATAATGTATAGAAAATATATTTTAATGTGTTGCCACCACACTTAACGGTGTATAACGGAGAATGAATAATGTATAGAAAATATATTTTAAGTGTGTTGCCACCAATTCACTAAGACGAATTTAATATACCTAATTTGTCGAAAATGACGGCGACGTGGTTCGCCACCCGTCACGTCCTGATTCTCACGAGGGCGAAAAGCGACCGAGCCGAGTTAATGACGAGCCGTTTCGCTGCGATGAATGGCAGCTTTGTGGTCTCTGCCAACCCCTGCGGGGGATAGGCGTGAATATATAATAATATATAAGTGTTGCCACCACACTTAACGGTGTACAAGGAGACTGGCAGTAATCTAGATCGTTAGCTATCAGGTAAGCCAAGAACTACCACTTCTAGCAAGGATAATTTCATCGCCAATATCAGTAAGTGGAATAGACGCCTAACAGCACCAAAAATTCGTGCATAAATGAATAATTCCCGATCTAAACCTATGTCACTGACTAAAGTAAAAAGACGACTGAGAGATACTAATTTATTTGGTTGCGTCGCCATTCGAAAACCACTACTAGAGCCGCAAAACAAAAAGAAACAAATTCAGTGGACCCTTACCCATCGAGACTGGACTAAAGAAGACTTTAAATAAATTCGTGGACAGATGAATCCAAATTTGAAATATTTGGTTCAGAACGATTTTGTTCGACGTAGTGCCGAGGACAAGATGATCCCAGATTGTGTGGTGCCAACTGTCAAACATGGTGGTGGAACTAGTTATGGTCTGGGGATGCTTCTCGGGGAATGGAACCGTAAATTTGATTCGAGTCGATGGAATCATAAAAAAAAAGCAGTATAAACGAATACTACAGCAAAATGCCGTTCCGTCTGGTTTAAGGTTAATTGGAAATGATTTTTTTACAAGATAATTACCCAAAACATTGTTTAAAATTAGCAGGGACTATTTAAATCATAAAGAAACATAAGGGGTGTTATAAAACGTGGTGTTGCCCCCTAAGAACCCGGATCTCAACCCGATTGAGATTTTGTGGGAACAGCTTGATAGAAATGTGCGCAGTTGTTATCCCTCCTTTCAGGAAGACATGTGGAAAGCAACCTGGAACATTATTTCACAAGATACAATCAATAACTTAATTGCCGAGATTAGTGAAAAAAAGTAATAGAATGCGAAGGAACGTTCTATGCCGAAAAATATGATTAAAATATGAACGGGGTTTTTAATATAAGTGGTTGATATATATATTTTTTGTCTTGTTTTCACCTTGATGTCTGTATATTTAGTAAAGAAATATTTTAATAAATAATTAGACCCCTTAACCCCTCATACCTTTGTGGCAAAAAAAAAATAAGTTTTTGAATACATTTTATTTAATTAAAATAAAAAGAATTTAAAATATACATTTGTTATTTTATTTTCACTTTTTAACCTAATTAAATTTATTTTTTATTAAAAATGGCTTTGCGTGTGACGTCACATTTATCATTTATCTAATTGGCTGTGTCAACTAGAAGTTATCATAAGTAATTAAATAGTTGATGATTACACATGTTTATAATTACGTTCAGTTTGAGTCATGAAATTGTATTATAATTTGTCATATATTATTTTACGTGCACATTGGAACAAATATAAGTAAATCGAGCGGAATCTACTTAATTCCTCAGTTTTTAGAATTATTTTAGGACTATTACAGTGGTATTGACAACGGACGAAAAATAAAAAACTTTTTAATTGTAAGACCACATGCAACAGTAATATTGTTGCATGTGGTCTTACAATTAAATATTAATAATTTTAAAACTGCTATTTATTTTTTACTATTAATATAATAATATTAACTGAATTTATCGTAATACGAAAATGTACAAGTATCCTTATGTTATATTTTTATCTTTATTTATTATTTTCTCTTACATTCCAATGTTTTCAATAATATGTAACAATAACGTAAACAATAAATATAAGCAATACAGTTCGCTCATGACCAGAATAATGTCATGAGTACGGTCACAGCGTCCATTCGCTGCGAACTTGCCGCCGAGAGAAACGGACACGAAACGTCAACTTTACCAACAAGGAAAATAGTTAAAAAAACAAAACAAAGTAAAATTTACGAAGTGTATTACAAACCTGTATTTGGTGTGTGTGCCAGTGTAAAATAGTAGTGCTGATACATTTAGAATATAAAATATTACGCTTGTGAAGAGTCGTCTGGACGAAGGTAAGTTTTTATCATTCATTCATAGGGCATTTCCATATTTGTTATTTACGTATAATCATATTTGTTGACTTCACACTTCTTAAATTGAAATAATAATTTAATATTAGTAAATTATTTTTCTGAATTCCACAGACAAAACAATTTTTTATTTTGATTATACAATTCCCATATTCCTTTATTATTTTTATATATTATTCATTGGGCGTGCGTCTCCCAAGTATAAAGAATTTGCAGAAAATTCTTCATACTTGTGAGAGATCTAACCATCTTGCCCACGAACGATCTGTATCTTTTTATGACATGTCATGTATTCAGGTTTTTTATACCACTATAAGTTCCAGAAGTCGTTTTTATAGCAACGTACACTTTATGAACGATTGAGCTCCTTTACATGTTTAAAATCTATTTGTAGTTGTTTTTTTTATATATAAAATACAATAACTTTTACGAATAAAAGCGCGAACTTCACTTCGGATACACTCTTGGAATCGAGCTACAGAAGTCTTTGCCAATTCCTAAAACGTCGGGAAGCTGTTTACGATATTTTCTTTTAGTGCTGAGATGGTTATCGGATTTGTTTTACAAACTTTACTTTTAAGGTACACCCATAGAAAAAAGTCAATAGAGGTGATATCTGGTGACCTGGGTGGTAAGAGGATATCGCCGAAACGGCTTGTTAGGGAAGAAATTAAGAAGCTCTATCGTCTTTTTTGTCAGTGTGAGACTAGGCGCCATCTTGTTGAAACCATATGCGTTAAGTGAAGGCAGAATGTTTTTTTTTTTTAATGTTAGCAGAAAATAATAAGTTATTATGCGTTTACAGTATTCGACCTATAACCTTATTCTGTTACCGGACACCCTATATTTCATTATTAGGGCGTGGGTAAACTTTCCTTGTATTATATACGACTAGCTTTTGCCCGCGGCTTCGCTCGCGTGGAATTTGGTCTGCCACATTAAGTTTCGTGACAGATCATTTTAAATAAATATATATATTTTTTACTTAATTTATGGTTCACAATTTTAGCCATAGTGGCTTCCACATAAAAGGTAGATATATGCTGTCGCGGACTTTTATTTAGAATTATTCAAGACAAACAATCCTATGGTACACCATCTTTTTGTAACTCCAATGGTTTAGGCGGCGTACGCCAAGATAGCCAAGAGGCCAGATTTTTTTCCGACTTAATTGACATGTATCGTTATATTACGACCAAAATTACATAAAATCATTATAAATTGTAGCCTATATGTTATTCCGATGTATAATCTATATTACTGTAAAGCTTCATCCAAATCCGTCCAGTAATTTTTTTGTGAAAGAGTAACAAACATACATACTCACAAACTTTTTCATTTATAATATTAGTAGGAAGTAGGATTAGTAGGATGTGATTACAGAAGCAAATGCCAGTAGTTGGGCGACACTGTCTGCTTGTCTGCCTGACCAATTAACAAATCTGAGATCATCGATCCGCGTGCCAAGCGTGAGGATTTTCACAACACCCCTTACACTCACTTCTGTGGGAGGCCAAAATCTAGTTGAATATGGTTACGGCTATATTCATGGTAATTTAAACCGAGATTTCATTTCGGAATTTCGATATTTACTGATATGTTAAAACAAGGTTATTTCTTTTTTTTAATTTTATATGCATGGCCGATCGTAACTGGCATATATGACTGGCATATATAACTGGCTGTTTTGTTTTTTTTTTTGAATAATCACGTAAAATTCGTTGTGTAGTGATGTCGAAATTTAAAGATATACATATATAGATTTTCTTTTTCTTTCTTTGATGGCAATTAGCCCCACTATCACCCCAGTATCAAATAAAATATAATGTTATCACGTATCTTGAAATTTTCTAGTCAGCTTGTCAAGTAAACGTCTTAATAAAATGGCGGCCATTCTACCAATACTTGCATAAACTATTTCAATCATCTTAAAAAGTCACTATACACACATTTGTTTAATTTGACTCCACTTATACGCCTTAATAGAACTTTATTGTACACTACGCCACTAGAATAGCTGACCTCCATCCTCCCTTGCGGCTCGTGGGATTCACTATGACGAATCTAAATATACCTAATTCGTCAAAAAATTACGGTGACATGGTTCGCCACCCGTTACGTCCTAAATTCCCACGAAAGCAAGAAGCGACAAACGGAGAGCCGTTTCGCTACGATGAACGTGAGAGGAAGGATGGATGAAAAGATGGATGAGTTTCAAGGAAGCAAGGAATGCGTGGCGGGATGGAGATATGTGGTCTGTGGTATATATATATATATATATATATATATATATATATATATATATATATATATATTCGGATCTCCGACAATCGTGACTAGCCCATTGCCACTTTAGTTTGCTAATAATTAGCCTTTAGAATTATTCTAAAGGCGAGAGTACAGGTAGGACGCACTGGTCGAAGACTTTTGTCTTCAGGCTCTGAGGTATGAGCGACGAGAAGACCTAACGAAGCTTCCTAAATGCTGCCTAGCCTAGCTGAATACTCCTATCGGCTTCTTTCTCGAAGTTATCTCTACCCAATATTTGATATTAGTATTTTATAATTTAATATAATATGTATTCATATGCCTTACTGCAGAAGGAAATAAATTTATCTATCTATAGCGATAGTTCAATGGATGATACGTAAGGTGAGGTGAGGTAATCATGATGTGCAGAGATCGTAAGGAAGTGTTTTACTAACCAGGTCGCCGTGACATACAAAATATCGTTACCTCTGCGTGCAAATAAACAATAGCGCGGCCGTGCAATGAAACCTTTTCACATCGTATATCTCCTAGATTACAACACGGACATACCTCTTACTTCAGTTTTTGTGCTTTTAAACGACATTGAAATAAAGGATTTTTTGGCACATACATATTTTTCAATTAATAATTCGTGTATTTATTATGTGGAGGTCTCTGAGGTATGCTACTTGTGTTTGCGATGATTCAGATTGCGTGTTAAATATTTTTTTTAATAATTGTTATTACATTATAATTAAATTATAAATTCACAAGTGATCTACTACGAACGATCAGAATACATTGAGTGTTAATTACAAAACTAATGGACAGATGGTTACAGCGAGCGTATGCGCTGACTTTTGACTGTTTACTATCTCTCTACTCTGTCTTTTGTATACCTCTCGACCAGGTCTTTATACGGTGCCTGCGCAAACCGTGGGATAAGGTATTGTGCCTTGCCGAGAGGGCGGCTACAACGTGAGACAAAGATCTATTGGCAATTTAAACCATTACGATTAGCGAGTCTTTTTCGCCGCCGCCGTTAGAGGGAGGGTTGTAAAGTAATTCTCTTTATAACTTTATGACGGCAGCTTTCTCACGGAGCTATACGGTAATGCTGTTGTGTACTAGGAACTTTTCTCGTTATTTGTTTTAACAGTCAAATGTGGAGTCCGTTACAATTATAACTCAACGGCTGACCCGAGAGACGTTGTCCTGAATAATCAATTCTTGCTATGAATATTTTTTTTTATTTTTTTATATATTCACGCCTATCCCCCGCAGGGGTTGGCAAAGACCACAGAGCTCCATCCACTACCATTCATCGCAGCGAAACGGCTCTCCATTGGTCGCTTCTCGCCCTCGTGAGAATCAGGACGTGGCGGGTGGCGCACCACGTCGCCGTCATTTTTCAACAAATTAGGTATATTAAATTTGTCTTAGTGAATCCCACGAGCCGCAAGGGAGGATGGAGGTCAGCCCCAGCAGAGCCCTGCATGCTGCGGTAAGGCACCATAGTACCCGGGGGAGCCCGATCCCGGGACGGTCGGCACGCTTGCGACTAAGCTCGCCCTTAGCCATGCATCCTTTGACACAGCAGACCGTGGATTGGCGGAGATGAAGGGAAAGGATAGAGAAGAAAGTAAAGGGCAGAAACGGAAATGCGGATTGGGGGGGTTACCAGACTCGGAATAAATATGTAACGAACCCGCGACCATTGACTCCGTGGGCGGAGGGTCCCGCCACTGAGCTAATCGGTCGTCTATTCTAAGCATCTAAACTATGAATAATCAATTCGAAACTAAATTAAAAAAAAAGTTATTTCAATAACATAGTGTTTATATATGTCAAACGCGCGAAGTTCAAAGCGAACTGTCAAATGCGCGATGTTTCAATAATCATTAGATGTTCTCTGACTCTTTTGTATTAAAATCATATTCATATATCTGAAGAGTGGGATTTAATATTCTTCCTATCGGTTCGGAACCCTAATATACGTCATGGTTTATGTTTTGAATGGTTTTTCCTCTGCGTCAAACGTCCAAACTCATAATAAATATATCTTCGGATAAAAACCGCATACAATTGAATAATACCATTATGATTAATTTGGAGCAAAGCTGATTAAATTAAATCCGCGACGTGTTTTAATAAAAAAAATATCTCTTATAACATTTATTTATTTATTCTTCCTATACAAAGACGCAAATAATGCCTGAAGGGAATTCTCTGCCAGTCAATCTTTGGGTTGTTGAAAACGATTTTTATAGTGGTAGATTTTTAGTAGAGATTTTTAGTGGTAGAGCCACGCTACTTTGTCTAGCTAGTAGCTTACGTACCGCGTTTCGTACGGTGAACAACCGAGTTCCAGAGACCCAACACCCTGCCCGCTTCCTCTATTCCTCCCCTCCCATAATGACACGTTCCTTAAAGATCGGCATCGCTTCCGCACTGACTATGGCGCTGCGGAAGTCTATGGCCGGCGTTGATTGCTTTCCATCAAGTGACACGCCTATTCGTTTGCCTTCCTATCCCATAAAGAAAAAAAAACATAGTAGGTATAAAACAATGTATACACTGCATCTCCAACTCTCCACAAGGGACGCATGTGTTTTGATATCGTCTCATGTACTCTACATGTGTGTGTTTTATCGTTACTGATTCTGAGCCCTACCTTCTTGGCTTCAGCTTCTAGAGTTGCGGCGGTTATCATGACTTTCTCAAAAGTTTCACCTAACAGAGCTAAGTAATCTGCATACCCTATCACTTTATGCCTCCCATTTAGCTCCACGCCAACGTCCATCTATAGAACCTTTCTCAGGGCGTATTCTAGCACAAGATTGTAGAGCATATGTGACAGGGCATCTCCATTTTTAATCCGGTTACTATTGCGAAATCGTCCTTCAACTCACCTTCAACCTTCACACGCAAACTGCACTGCGATGTGGCGACATTATTCATCGTGACTATTTTGCATGGAAGAAGCAAGGGAAGTTTGCCAAGATCGTACCATATGGAGATCTGTGGTCTCTACCTACCCCTATGGGAGACAGGCGTGACGATATGTATGTATGTGTGTTTGTGTGTATTTCGTGTAGGATATTAAAGTACTCCAGGACGGAATACAGTGCATTTTTATCAATACTGTCGTAGGTAATCTGCAACTGGCAGGCGGTGGCGAAGGACTTATATCAATCCAATGGCTATCCAGAAGACTATTCCTTACCGAGGCAGAAATATCAGTGATACGAATCTCGAAGACAGGACACCTAAAACATCTGTCATGCAGTCAAAAGTTTTACTTAGCTAAGATCCGCGACAAACAAAACAATAACAGAAAATTAACGATGTGTGTTGTGTTGTCTGTCTTCCGTGTAGAGTCTACTATACCTGAAGATGCCTCGTGTTGGGGCGAAACACGTGTCGTTTACAAGGTGGAAAAGTGATAGTGTGTGTTTGGTGTTGTGTATAGTGGTTGGTGGGTGGAGAATTGATGGCCGATTTTCGGTAAGCTTTTGGTTTAAGTTCCAAATAAATTCACTTAATCCAACAGAAAAACACACGTTGTTAATTTTTTGTTATTGTTTTGCTTGTCGCGGATCTTAGCTAAGTAAAACTTTTGACTGTCCATATAGTGATGGATTTCCGCAAAGTAACGCCTGACTCCATTAATAATCTGTCATGCAACTACACTAGACAAAGTAGTAATTAACTAGATTCTTAGCAGGTTTTTATCGTAAGACAAGCTAGTTCGTAGCGGATTTATAAGTTGCCCAGCAAGGTTTTTTTATTGTATATTATTTATAATAACCCATCAAAACTTGTTACATCCGTATATATATATATATATATATATATATATATATATATATATATATATATATATATATATATTTATATATATATATATATGGACGATCGTTCAAAACATATTTAGATCGCCATTTATTTCAAAATATTTAAAACAGATAATATTATATAGATAAGTTTGTGAATATTATGATTTATGTTTTTTATAGGTTGTAAGATCATTTAATTATTTAGTTATCGTGAGAGGGCTCTGGGCCCCAAAAAAACCAATAAGGTTTATTGGGTTTATATGTATTATAATATAACATTATACTTAATATCAATTTAATAAATAAAAAGATCAAGAAGTTGTGACTGCAAGACTGATCATCTCCAATCATATTGTCACACTGGGTTGAGAATGACACACACACACAATGTATATATACACATATATATACAGATTGTCCCAGAACTCAACGTCAAGCCGAAACGGGGTGTCAGGATTGATTGTAACCATCATGAGAAAAATCAGAATTAAAGGAGGGCCTTTCAAAGTCGACAAATTTTGAAATTTTTGAATTCATAATCTTAATTCTAGGAAACTTGGGGCAATTGTGTCATTATTTTTTACTGATGTTATTTAGCATTACGGTTCCAGAGTTTAAATGAACAAAAATAATACAAATTAACCACAATAACCGAAAAGTGATTACAGTTTGACCAAATTTCTAGGTTCGTTTAAAAACGCCCATGCTTTTCAAACTGCATGAGATAGATTTTTTTTTTGATTTTTTGACATGATGGTTACAATCAGTCCTGTCACCCCGTTTCGGCTTGACATTGAGTTCTGGGACACCCTTATATATGTATTTATATATAACAGTGTGTGTGTCCTACCTACTATTTTCTTACGGCACCGAACCGTGGACATTGACAGTCCGTCTGCTTCACAAGCTAAGAGTTGCTCAGAGAGTTATGGAGAGAGCTAAACTTGGAGTTTCTCTGGTATATATGATTCGGAATGAAGATATACGCCATAGAACCAAAGTCACCGACATAGTTTTTATGGGATAGGAGGATAAACGAGCAAGCGTGTCACAAGCCCATAGACAACTGCGACACCCTTGACCATAGGTAACCCAACCTTTTATGGATTACCACCCTCTTTACAACATTTTTTTTTATTTACGCCATAATAATAAGATAAATATTTTAAACTACTAGACAAAATGTTTTTCTATGAAAATAGAGGTATTTCATAATGCCCCCATTTGCTTTTGGACCCGCTGCTGCACCCGTGATAGCTAGGTTAGCAGCGCAACCCTTGACATTGCAAATGTATTGCCGACCTAATAAAAATCAATATGTAAGAATAAATAGGCTAGAAATAAACATATTTAACAATAATTGTATGACCTAGTTATCTTAATAAATGTGAAATGACGTGCCCTCTGTGGTTTGTTTATGTGGAAATAACATAGAATATGATAAGCAAAGAAAACGTACTTAATGCAGTGGAATATTTAGATGCATACATACATATCATCACGCCTGTTTCCCGTAGGTGTAGGCAGAGACCACAGAGCTCCATCCGCTACGATCCCGGCACACCCTCCCCGCCTCTTCCACAATCATCCTTCCTTTCATCCATTCATCCTCTCACATTCATCGCAGCGAAACGATTCAGGGGAATAGGCGTGAATATATAAATATAAAATATATACTGTAATTTATTCACCGTACATACAGATGGAAATGGGTGATGGCTCAGCACACACACACACACACACACGCACGCGCACGCACACGCACGCACACACGCACACACACACACACACACACATGATCGACCCACATTACTATAACCACATATAATCTCTAAATCGAAATAATAAAAATTAAAAAGGAAATTATGTTAGTTATTAAAAAGCTCTTCATTTATTTTCAGATGACCAAGCTGATAGTGTGCGTGGTGCTCTTCGCTCTATGTAGGGCGCAAGAAAATCCTAATGTCGGTGACCTGGATGCGATCATCAAGGATATCTTCGGAGACCCGACGGCCGTTACCACAGAGCCGTCCTTACAACCATCGACACTTGTGCCTGGAGTAGCTAATCAACAGAGTAAGATTCATAAAGAATACCGTCGTATTCCGTCAGCAACTCTCCACCTAGCAACCACCAAACACAAACTTTTCCACCTTGCAAACGACACGTGTTTCGCTTCAATACGAGGCATCATCAGGTATATTAGACTACGAAAGACAAGCGTTAAGTGATTGTATTCATGTACATACATGTAATTTTATACATGGAAATCCCTTAACAGACTCCGTACACAGGTGGATTGTTGGAGACATAACATGAGAAAATGGGGCTACACCGCACCACAAAGTGAAGAATGTGATTATGGAGTCACATATGTCACAGGGAATCCTAGTGTTGGATCTAGTGTCCTGTAATATATGTAAACATTTGGAAAATAACAGTATTATTTTAAAAAAAAAATCAATCTATGGAGCTCTCAACTGCTCACTAACACACAATCCAAGACCTTTTTGAGGCGAATGCTGCTGCCGTTACAGTGGCGAATTACTGGGCCGGAAATATACAGGATGTCCCAGAACTCAACGTCAAGCCGAAACGGGGTGATAGGATTGATTGTAACCATCACGAGAAAAAAATCTATCTGAAGATCTTAAAATAAGGAACCTACCAAGAGCTTGTACGAATGAAAAACATTTTAACTGAGTAAAATGGGTAGCAAAAATCGGGTTACTTGAGGTTTTTATTTATTTACTCGTTTTTTTTTAGTATGGAACTAACAAGTATTCTACCATTTTACAATCCTGATTAAATGCGCCAACTTTTAATGGCACTTGCCGAGGCACTCTAATACTTTTTTTAAAGGAGGGCCTTTCAAAATCGACAAATTTTGAAAATTTTAAATTTATAGTTTAACAAATAGTCTTAATTCTAGGAAACTTGGGGCAATTGTGTCATTATTTTTTACTGTGATTCTAGAAAATGATTATTTAGAGTTACGGTTCCAAAGTTTAAATGAACAAAAATAACCACAATGACCGAAAAATGGTTACAGTTTGACCAAATTTCTAGGTTTCTTTTAAATGCCCATAATTTTCAAACTGCATGGGATAGATTTTTTTTATGATTTTTCTCATGATGGTTACAATCAATCCTGTCACCCCGTTTCGGCTTGAGGTTGAGTTCTGGGACACCCTGGTATATAAATCGGGTCACGGGCACGATAAGAAAAAGAAGTAGTATTTTTATTTATCACATTGCGTACCGCGTCACCCGTGATCACGCTTGGTACGCAACGTGTTAAATTTTATATATTTATATCAATCTGGGTGCGCCGGTCACCGGTGTCCCCCATGGCGTCACTGCTAAGTTGAGTGCCGGTCACCAGTTTTTTTTATATATATTCACGCCTATCCCCCGCAGGGGTTGGCAGAGACAGACAAAGATCCATCCGCTACCGCTCATCGCAGCGAAAGCCCGCGTGAGAATCAGAACGTGGCGGGTGGCGAACCACGTCGCCGTCATTTTCAACAAATTAGGTATATTAAATTCGTCTTAGTTAATCCCATGACCCGCAAGGGAGACTGGAGGTCAGCCCCAGCAGAGCTCTGCATGCTGAGGTAAGGCACCATAGTACCCGGGGAGCCCGATCCTTGGACGGTCGGCACGCTTGCGATTAAGCTTGCTCCAGCCACGCATCCATTGACACGGCAGACCGTGGATTGGCGGAGAGGAAGGGAAAGCATAGAGAAGAAAGGAAAGGGCAGGAAAGGAAATGCGGATTGGGGGGGTTATTTATAAATCCATTCATATATTTATTCCGATGCGGAGATCGAACTCGCGACCATTGACTCCGCAGGCGGAGGGCTCCGTTACTGAGCCAATCGGTTGTTTAATATTGCTAAAATTAATTAATTTTATTCATTCCATTCCAGATGTCGACACCAGTTGTAAAATGGAGGACGGTCAGATCGGGGAATGCGTCCGTTACTACCTTTGCAACGCGAACAATTCGATCATTGTGGACGGTGTTGGAATTATCGATATAAGGTTCGAATCCTTTTTTTACGCCATTCCACTACTGGACATGTCTCCACGAGGCCGGGTATCTATGGTACACGCATCTACGCCAGGTTCAGTTCGTCGCTCAATGTAGCCGTGGGACGTCCCAAACATTTGCCAAGACACAGTCCAACACTCGTCTTTTTATTTAACGGATAGGAAGGCAAACGAGCACGCGTGTCACCTGATGTAAAGAAATTAACTCCGCCCATAAAAATCCACAGTACCATAGGCAATGCAGAAGCGTTGCTGGCCTTTAAGGAAACTATAATTATGGGAGGGCGAAGGCGGATTGGGTTCGCAGAACTCAGCCGCTCATCGGACGAAGCGCGGTAGCTAATCTACAACTCAGACGCCCATTTTCTGCGGGAGTGTGGTACTTCCCCGGGCAAGCCGGCTAATTCATGCTACCAACAAATAATATGCCTTATTAATCGAGTCAGGCGTTACTTTGCGGAAATCCATCACTATGTGCTAAGCTTATAAGCTAAGATCCGCGACAAGCAAAACGATAAAAGAAAATTAACAATGTGTGTTTTTCTGTTGGGTTAAGTGGATTTATTTGGAACTTAAACCAAAAACTTAACGAAAATCGGCCACCAATATCCACCCATCAACCACTATACACAACACCAAACACACATTATCACTTTTCCATCTTGTAAACGACACGTGTTTCGCCCCAACACGAGCCATTCTTGACAAAGTATTCGTCTGCAGCGTGGCTCTACCACTAATAAAACACCAACGATTATCGGTTGGCTTTGGTGGTTTATTATATACATACATATCATCACGCCTGTATCCCGTAGGGATAGGCAGAGACCACAAATCTCCGTCTGCTACGATCTCGACACACTTTCTTTGCTTCATCCACACTCATCATTCACTTCATACAAGCTCGCCGGTTAAGCGTACTTGTACCTGGCCTTTCTTAAGAACGTCAGCAATTTGGTCAAGGTACGTTCTCCTTGGTCTTCCCCTACCGCTCCACCCATACACGTAATGGTGGTTTTCTTTATTTAGAATCACACCTAGTAGAGAAACTGAGATTTAAATTAAAAATATTTTTTATGAAATCTTAATCTCAGTTTCTTTAATTTAAGAAGGCAAACGAGCAAGCGTGTCGCTTCATGAAAAGCAATCAACGCCGCCCACAAACATTGCAACACTCCAGGCATTTCTATGCGTTGCCAGCCTTTCAGATAAGATTATAATAATATTTATCTCAAATGAGATACATTCCTTCATTTGAGATAATTATTTATATGACCTACATTTATTGTCTAATCTGAGTGTTTGTCCGTGTCACTTTTATCTCATACGCGGATGATTTAAGATTGGGGCCATGAGTAAACTGGTTTTATGTAAATATGTTAATGGGATTGAAAGGTAAACGAGCAAGCATAAACGTAACATGTTTTTGATTTGATCTAAATTAAATATGTTACACGTAAAATACACGTAAGCTTCTTTGGCTTTAAAATTGTCCATTTCAAAGACGTTTATTACATATTAGATTAGATTACAGATTATTATTTTTTTTTATTGTATTTATTTAATGTTATTGTGTTTCATTATAATATACATAGGTTAAGAGTAACCCTGATGTCAAAATGTAGTCATGCTGTACACAAATCTTAAGTGTTATAGTCCGAGCGTTATTATTAATCCTTATGAGTCGTAAGTCACCTCTCACGTGACAACAGTACTTTGTCGCTACGGTCGTACGTCACGTGGGAGGTGACAAGACGAGACACGTTGAAACTCGCTCCGTGTGAAATGCAGACACTACTGCCTTATCAATTAAATATCCATAACAGAGCAATTGACATCCCCAGTCATATATCATTGCCTTTTCCAATTAGTTTTCAATATATTGAGCCCAAAAATGAATTAAATCAATGAAAACTGTATCTGTAGCTACAACCTAGCGAGAATCACGTATGAAAAGCTAGCGACCGATAAGGGTTAAGTTCATATTATATTTATATTAAGCTTTTTATAAAACTGTAACTTGTTTTTGTGCGTAATAAATCCTTATCATCTGGATCGCCAGTATGATGATGATGATGATGAAACATTATATTTCACATTGCAGAGTGAACGGCCCATGTCCATCGTACTTGGATACATGCTGTCTGTCACCAGACACCAGGACCCCGAATAATCCAATCACACCTCCACCAGACTCGCAGCCTATGGTAATAATAAGTTTTTTTTTTACTTTGAATTTATTTATTAATGGAATCAAGCATTACAATGCGGATATGGACAAAACCAACCTTGCTAGATTCGCAAAAAAACAATTCAACAAAAAATATTATTGTGTGCACATATGTATGTACACACAATAATATTTTATTATTTAATGTAATGGTGTGTCTGTTTTAGTACATGTGCACTAGAGCAGACACACCATCCCCACATATGTATATATTATATAGTATATATACTCCTTTGCAAAAAAAACGGGCACCTTACAGCCATTGGCTTTTCTGTGGATAATATTAATATTTTTAGGACTGGACATTTCTTTTTTAGATTTTCTTTTCAATACTTAGATCCCAGAATCGGTGTTTTAGTAAATGTGAACAGAAATCCGTGAGAAAACTGACATTATTATGGATATAGTGAAATTAAGGCTACGAGTATTTTTATGGTGCTTTAATAAAAAAAGACAAAATAGTAATTAATAATGAGTGTGACAAGCAAAAGACATTAAATCTACAACAAAGGTGAAAGAGATATTTAAGAAAATAAGATGGATTGCGATGGGCCGAACATATGACAAGGGACAGTAGGATAAAATTGACGAAAATTATAACTGAGTGACAACCGCGATGGTAAAAGAAAGAGAAGCAGACAGGTTAAGAGATGGACAGATGACATTAAGGTTATTGGAGGGACAATCTGGTACAGAAAAGCACAGAATAGAGATAAGTGGAAACAGCTGAAAGAGGCTTATGTGTCACAGGACACGCTATATACTAAATCGTTAACAACAACAACAAACGTTTACATGTAATTAATATGTTAACTTAATTTACAACATTTGTATGTAGAAAGTTAGTATTAGCAGTAAAGGCTTAATAAAAAAAAAATTATATTTCATTCCACAGCGTCAAGGTTGCGGATGGCGGAATCCCAACGGAATTGGTTTCCGCATCACGGGCGACAAGGATGGAGAAGCGAAATTCGGAGAGTTCCCCTGGACAGTGGCTATTTTAAAGTAAGAAGGTTTTTGCACGATTGTAAAATACTAAATCCTGTGTCCTACCTGTACTCTCTTAAGGCGCCGAAACGTGGACGCTGGTAGTCCGTCTGCTTCACAAGCTCAGAGTCGCTCAGAGAGCTATAGAGAAAGCTAAGCTCGGTGTTACTCTGGTATATATGATTCGGATGAAGAAATCCGACAGGAAAATAAAGTCAACGACATAGCCTATCGATTTAGAAAACTAAAGTGGCGATGGGCTGGTCACGTTTGTCGGAGATCCGACAATCGTTGGAGCAAACGAGTGCTGGAGTGGAGACCGCGTCTCGGTAAACGTAGTGTTGGGACGCTCCCCGGCTAGATGGTGCGACGATCTGCGCAGGGCGGCTGGCAGAAACTGGATGCGTGAAGCTGAAGAGCGGGCTAGGTGGCCCTTCATGGGGGAAGCCTACGTCCAGCAGTGGACTGCCGCTGGGTGTTGATTGATTGATCGAAAATACTAAAATATTGATATTCTAATATTTACCCGGGCCACGAACTCATCCTGTGGCTGAAGTATGAAGCGACTACGTAAGCAGTTGCCAATGAATCGGTAACAATGTCTTCTTGATCATTAAAGACCCACCTGCAATGTCCAACTCGCCTGCTAGTAATAGGGATTATAACACATCATTTATGTGGGAGGCCAATCACCAGCAGTTGGTTAGGAAAATAGGTAGGTAATAATTTTAATAGTGGTAGAGCCACGCTGCAGACGAATACTTTGTCAAGAATGGCATAATATTGGTCTGTAGCGTGGGAAGTACCACACTCCCGCAGAAAACCGGCGTCTGAGTGGTAGCTTACCTTCCGAGCTTCGTACGGTGAGCGGACGAATTCCGAAGGCCCAACACCCTCCCGCTCCCTGAGCGGTACTTTTCTGGGAGAGCCGGCCCATGCATTCTACAGACAAATGTTATGCCATTTTTGACGAAGTATTCGTCTGCAGCGTGGCTCTACCACCAGATTTTGATACAAATTTTTGGCGAGTTGTGCGGTACTGTTCATGCCTTTATCACACGCTAAGTGACACACTAATTCAGTGTCAAGTACGAACTATGTTGACCCCAGAATCGAACCAGTGAACGACAACGAACCGGACGGACAGAAGCTGAACGTGTATGTGGGTGGGGGCTCCCTCATCCACCCGAACGTTGTGCTGACCGCCGCGCATTACGTCGCCAAGGCGAAGAGTTTGCGGGTGAGAGCCGGGGAATGGGATACGCAGACCACAAAGGAGATATATCCGTATCAGGATAGGGATGTATCCAGGATTGTGGTTCACAAGGACTTCAACAATGGTAAGTCAGGATTTTTGTTAGAAATGTTTTCTTTTTGAATTGAATTCGATTATTCCTGTTTCCTATAGGGGTAGGCAGAGACCACAGATCTCCATCTACTACGATCTCGGCATACTTGCCTTGCTTCCTCTACATTCATCACTCTCCTCATGCAAGCTCGTCGGTTAAGGGTACTCCTGACCTGGCCCTTCCAAAAAAAACTAATTAAAAACTTCGGCAATTTGGTCAAGGTATTGTTTTCTTTGGTCTTCGCCTACCGACCTTCCATCCACATCCGCAACGTAAATTTCTTTTTCCAGTTTCATCCATCCTCTCTATGTGCCCAAACGATCTAAGCATCTCTTTCTCAACTTTTGTCGCGACGCCTTCTGTTACTCCACATCACTCTCTTATGTGCCCTGAACCCAGCCAGCGTTGAAAAGGAAGTAAGTCCGAGAGAATTAAAAACCTTGTTTTTCTAGGTAACTTATTCTACGACATCGCATTATTATTCCTGGCAACACCGATGGATTTGGCACCGAACGTGGGCGTGGCTTGTCTTCCTCCACGTCGCGAACGGGTAAAGGGGGGCACTCGATGCTTCGCCTCGGGCTGGGGCAAAGATAAGTTCGGCAAAGAGGGTCGCTACCAAGTCATCTTGAAAAAGGTCAGTGTCCTATAGTTGTTTATATAATATATGAATAAAATAAAATAGCCTTTATTTTCTTCATCATCTTAAACGTTTAAAAAATCTTATCACAAATTAATTATTATTAAATATACACTTTTATCTCTCACACATTACACACGCACGTACGCACGCACGCCTGAATGCACGCACGCACACACATACACACACACAGCGGGGTTCGTACGGTGAGCAAGAGTTCCGGAAGCCCAACATGCTCCCCTCCTCCCCTCCCTCCCCTCCCACTACCATAATGACACTTTCCTTTCCTTATAGGTCGGCAACGCTTCCGCACAGCCTATGGCGCTGCGGATGTCTATTGGCGGCGTTGATTGCTATCCATCAGGTGTCATGCCTGCTCGTTTGCCTTCCTATCCCATAAAAAAATATATTAATACTCTCGCCAAACCTTTAAATTTAGTGGCGATAATACTCGCGGCAGCACGCGCGATTTCAAATAATTATCTACTACTATACAGATATTAATACTCTCGCCAAACCTTTAAATTTAGTGGCGATAATACTCGCGGCAGCACGCGCGATTTCAAATAATTATCTACTACTATACAGATATTAATACTCTCGCCAAACCTTTAAATTTAGTGGCGATAATACTCGCGGCAGCACGCGCGATTTCAAATAATTATCTACTACTATACAGATATTAATACTCTCGCCAAACCTTTAAATTTAGTGGCGATAATACTCGCGGCAGCACGCTCGATTTCAAATAATTATCTACTACTATACAGATATTAATACTCTCGCCAAACCTTTAAATTTAGTGGCGATAATACTCGCGGCAGCACGCGCGATTTCAAATAATTATCTACTACTATACAGATATTAATACTCTCGCCAAACCTTTAAATTTAGTGGCGATAATACTCGCGGCAGCACGCGCGATTTCAAATAATTATCTACTACTATACAGATATTAATACTCTCGCCAAACCTTTAAATTTAGTGGCGATAATACTCGCGGCAGCACGCGCGATTTCAAATAATTATCTACTACTATACAGATATTAATACTCTCGCCAAACCTTTAAATTTAGTGGCGATAATACTCGCGGCAGCACGCTCGATTTCAAATAATTATCTACTACTATACAGATATTAATACTCTCGCCAAACCTTTAAATTTAGTGGCGATAATACTCGCGGCAGCACGCGCGATTTCAAATAATTATCTACTACTATACAGATATTAATACTCTCGCCAAACCTTTAAATTTAGTGGCGATAATACTCGCGGCAGCACGCTCGATTTCAAATAATTATCTACTACTATACAGATATTAATACTCTCGCCAAACCTTTAAATTTAGTGGCGATAATACTCGCGGCAGCACGCTCGATTTCAAATAATTATCTACTACTATACAGATATTAATACTCTCGCCAAACCTTTAAATTTAGTGGCGATAATACTCGCGGCAGCACGCGCGATTTCAAATAATTATCTACTACTATACAGATATTAATACTCTCGCCAAACCTTTAAATTTAGTGGCGATAATACTCGCGGCAGCACGCTCGATTTCAAATAATTATCTACTACTATACAGATATTATATTTTGAAACAATATTTGCTATAATATGTTTGAAACAATTAGTAGACAAATCATAGTTCATCAAGAAACAACTTCCTGAGTTTTGACATCAGCACATTTTTACTTTTCTCAGGATTTTATCTCTGAACTGATATTAAAGGCTGTTATTTCTTCCTCCAGGTTGAACTACCAGTGGTCGACAGAAACACATGCCAGAACCAACTGCGTAAGACCCGCCTGGGTCATTTCTTCGAGCTTCACAGTTCCTTCATGTGCGCCGGTGGAGAGGTTGGGAAAGACACGTGCAAAGGTGATGGAGGATCACCCCTGGTCTGCCCTATAGAGGTAAAAATGTCACTTATTTACTTACTTGTTATTCTATATTAGAATCTTGTGTTTTCGATGGGATACCTAGTGTCGCGGAGGAAAGACCGCTTGTACCGAAAGGGTTAAAGCTTGTTGTGGCGTGTAATTATATATATATATATATATATATATATATATATATATATATATATATATATATATATATATATATATATATATATATATATTAAAATGTTTGTGTGCGTATATATGTGCGTTTATTTTTATGGAAAAGAAAGGCAAAAGAGCGTACGTGTCACTTGATGGAAAGCAATCTACGCCGCCCATAGACATCCGCAGCGCCATAGACTGTGCGGAAGCGTTGCCGTCCTTTAAGGAAAATGTCATTATAGGAAAGGGGTGGGGGAGGGTGTTGGGCCTCCAGAACTCAGTATGGGAGTGAAAGTGGGAGGAGGAGATGATGGAGGGCCTCCGGAACTCGACCGCTCACCGTACGAAGCGCGGTAGCTAAGCTACAACTCAGACGTCTCGACGCGTGGCTCTACCACTGAAAAATATTATTTTAAATGTATTACTACTTATTGGTATGTTTAAATAAATAAATTTATTTTCAGTACGAGACGGACAGATACATGCAAAGCGGTATTGTCGCGTGGGGAATTGGTTGCGGCGAGGATGGTACACCCGGCGTGTATGTGGACGTAGCCAACCTTCGGGACTGGATCGACGACAAAGTGGCCGGGGCTGGTCACGAACCCAAAATATACAGTTACTGAGATGGGAAAACAAAAACAAAATAAACAATGCACTCTTGCATGTATACGTAATCCATTCGCATATTGTATATTCCGCATTCCATCAGGCGACACGCTTGCTCGTTTGCCCTCCTATCACATAAAAAAAAATATTGAATTTCCAAAATTGCTCTTCCTTTTAAATTTTAACACCCGCATCAGATGACGCAATCCCCATAAAATGTTTATTATTAAATCTTATTCGAATAATATAATCACGTTACAATCCCATAGTACGCATTTGTCGCCTATACAATAATATATTAATTGATTACAGTACAAAAAATTTTTGATATATTCGAAATTAAAATACACCAGTTAAAACGATCGCTCCGGGATGTCTTTCGCAGCCAATACACATGAGATTATTTTTTATTTCTTATTTTTTATTTTATTATTTATTTTATTTATTTATTTCTTTTATTTTATTTATTTATTTCTTTTATTTTTTATTTCTTTTATTTTATCTGTTTAATTTAATTTTATTTTATTGTAATAATTATAATAATTCTTTATTTGTATATTGTGAGGTTATAACAAGATGAAAAAGAGACGTATAAAAGCTCCATCACATCGCCACTTACGGCGTACAAATTTCATTAATTATTACACACTATTAGAAATAACTAAAACAATTATTACAAATCTAAAAACATAGCTAGATTATTATAATATCATTAAAATTATAATTTATTATTACATTTATATATCACTTTATACTTTACACTATATGTTTGTCTATTATATACATTTGATCGACTCTTTTTAAGCAAAAAAGTACTGAATATTATAAATATTGGCATCTATTAGCCATTTTTAAATAATATTTAAATCTTTTTTAAATATAAATATGTATAAGTAACACTTATTGTTATTATAATGTGGCCATCTGCTGTACGTACGGGTGTGAGACATGGAAAAGTACGAAAGGACTAGTACGCAAACTCCAGGTATTCCGTCAAACGCTGCCCACGACGAATCTTAAAAGTACATTGGCCGGAGAACGTGGTCTCCAACGAAGAGCTGTGGAGAATCGGCAAAGAGGACTCAATAGATGTCGACAAAAATGGAGATGGATAGGGCATACTCTCCGGCGCCACGCCAGTCATATCCCCAAACAAGCCCTCGAACGGAATCCGCAGGGGAAAAGAAAATGTGGGCGCCCAAAACAAACTTGACGGAGTACTGTTACGGCCGGAGTGCAGAAGATGGGCCTATCCTGGAGCGAAGTGAAGCGTACGGCCTCCGACAGGTCGAGATGGAGAAACGTCGTGTCTGCCCTATGCCCCAACAGGGGGACTTAAGACTTACAGAGAGACATATATATTTATAAGCGTTTATTTTTTTTATATTGTAATTGTATTTATATTATATATTACTCTTTTAAGACTATATCTTATTTTTGTTCCGAATAAATAAATACGATGTTTTTTTTTTTAATTAAATTGATATAAAGTATAATGTTATTTTATAATACATATGGGCCCAATAAACCTTATTGGTTTTTCCTGGGCCCAGACCCCACTCAAATTATTTAAATAATATAATAATCTTATAATCTATAAAAAACATAAATCATAATATCACAAACTTATCTATATAATATTGTCTGTTTTAAATATTTCGAAATAAATAGCGATCTACATATGTTTGGAACGTTCGGCGGGTATTACTACTTGATCCATAGGATATTATCGATTCTACCATTACTTTATACATAGACAATAAAATTCTATAAGGTATTATTAATGGAGTCAGGCGTTACTTTGCGGAAATCCATCACTATGTGGACAGTCAAAAATCTTACTTAGCTAAGATCCGCAACAAGCAAACAATAACAGAAAATGATTAATGTGTGTTTTCTATTACTTATCGACCGAGACAATAGGGATGGATTATTTAAGGCAAGCGTTAAAAACAATTCAAAAGTATGTAAAACAGCTACAATATTTTCTTATGTTTTTTTTTTATTTGAAACATCTAATCGCTGCGTATGGGAGTGCTATCGTAGACCGCGACGTCCTCTCGATTCAGGCTACGCCTCTACTCGACTCCGCGCACGTGTCGTAATTTTAATGTTTCACATCTACCTAACGTACATTGACGCTTTTTTTTCTTTTCAATATAATTAATACTTCAATATTAGGGTATCCATAATTTAGTTTCAAATTTCCCCCCAAAACAATATTGTTTGCGAACAAGTTACGTAATGCACTTTGATTGACGTTCGTACTCGCGTTACTTGAGAGTGATATGTTGATTGTTAAATAAGTTTTATATATATATTTTATTTTATATATATATATATATATATATATATATATATATATATATATATATATATATAACATTTATACTTCATGGTTCTAGTTTACATTTTTAATTCTTTTAATTAATGCTAATATAATAATAAATACTCATGTTAACATATACATATGTATTGTATGGCAGAAGTTGATATTTCTATTTTAAAAAACATCAGTTAGTATGTACCTTAGAGAAAGTAATAATCATACGGATATACGATTAAATGAACACTAAGGAAATCGCAGTGTTCTAACAAATTGCAACCATTCTGCGTTAGAAAGAGACAGTTATATATAAGCCGTAAAAAAATTTAATTTTTTTATTTTTAAAATTTACCTCGGTAAATTCTAAGGATATTTATTTCGAAATTCAAATCAATTGTATATTTATCTTTTTCTAATACAAATATTAACAGGAATCGAAAAGAAATCGAAAAATGAAAACACAAATGTCATTTTGCCCAAGGTTTTTAAAGATCCTGTAATCGATAAGGATGTAAAAGGCATCAGGATAGCAGCATTAATTAATGGAAAAATGCGTTAGTTAGGCTGCCGTGAGGCTGGATAGCTATTTAGATTTCCGTTTTACGTTAATAGAAGTCAACATTGAAGAAAGATCGCAGTGTGAAATGCTCTGTTTGAAATTTTCTATTCTCTGAAAGTATGCTCCCAAATAAACTGAAGCGATATCTTGTGACCATTCAAGCTAATATTATTAAAAAAAATGGCATGATTTTTTAAAAGGAAGTTGCTTGATTAAAAAAGAGTCACAAGATGGGAAAAGCTCAATTTATTATGGCAACTCGATGCTTATTTCTTTCTCTAAGAATAATGTTAAATAGGGATTTTGTTGATAATTTCAAGTAAAATTCGCGTAACGCTTATTGTTTATATTACTTCATTTTGTACATAAAGGATTCCAAGAGGGTTTTGTAATATCACAGTAAAACAATAAAATTTTATTATACCTTATATTTTTAATTTAAATAAATACTTATGATCAAATCGCCTTTCATTTTGACACAGTTTTTTTTACAAATTTGCTTACTCGTTACTATACAGACGAGCTGCCAGATATCTGCTTTGAGGAGATTGAGTTGACACTGACATGTTTTTTATGAAACTGTAAGTGATGAGTAGTAAGTTTGTTCCGGGGAAATGTTCAAATAGTGCCCGAGGCAAACGTATTACATTCAAACTTTGAAGATCTGAATCTAGTAAAAAGTTGCTCAACGGCCCACCCCAACCGTAAATTCTTCGGGGGTCAACTTCTAACAAAAAATGCTGACAAGTGCGAACACATGGGTGGGAAGGGGGAGAAAAATTCAAAATGGCGGCAAACAAGATGGCCGACATACAAAGTGAAAATCGCCGTTTATGTGGTCTCTGCCTACTCCTACGGGAAACGCGCGTGACGATATGTATGTATGAATGTATTTTGGGTTAACCGATAACCACAAGTTATATTAAAACATATTTTTCCTTATAAACTAACCTATAGTTTTCCAAAGTTTGCGCCGTGAATTTGGCTTGTTATTTTTAATGCGGTCTTATTTTTTAATAGGCAGCAGCATAATTCACAAAACAAAAAAAAAATTCAATTCAACTCACTCAATAACCCTCAATTCACTCAATAACCCTCAATTCACTCAATAACCCTCAATTTACTCAATAACCCTCAATTCACTCAATAATCCTCAATTCACTCAATAACCCTCAATTCACTCAATAACCCTCAATTCACTCAATAACCCTCAATTCACTCAATAACCCTCAATTCACTCAATAACCCTCAATTCACTCAATAACCCTCAATTCACTCAATAACCCTCAATTCACTCAATAACCCTCAATTCACTCAATAACCCTCAATTCACTCAATAACCCTCAATTCACTCAATAACCCTCAATTCACTCAATAACCCTCAATTCACTCAATAACCCTCAATTCACTCAATAACCCTCAATTCACTCAATAACCCTCAATTCACTCAATAACCCTCAATTCACTCAATAACCCTCAATTCACTCAATAACCCTCAGTACCTAGTAACGCATTGTTAGCATTCTTTATTTTATTTTATTTCCTATTTTTCTTAAATAACAAATGCATTATTGTGTGAATATAAATCACAGCTTCATATTGTGGATTTCTTACATTGTAATTTGTTGTTTTGTGCCTATCTTAGCAGTGTACCCGATTTCGACTAGTTAGGGAGCCAAAACAAAATTTTAAACCTATAATTTAGCCCCGGAATGATAACGTTTGGGAACCCCTGGACTAACCGATGTTATAATTTTATCTATCAGGAAAACTTAAAGCTATATATACACGCAAATATTTCGCGCTAATCTTGGAAGCGCTATATACCTACTCGCAAAAGGAACATGATAATGCAAGTTTAAAATCAAATAAATCTGGATGAGTGGCGATCTACTACGGTGCGTTTCTTTCGTAACTTCTTTCCACGCACCACCATTTTCTAGAACCAGCTACCCTCGGCGGTCTTTCCGAACCGTTACGACATTGGAACCTTCATAAAACAAGCCTATACATACCTAAAAGGCCGACAACGCTTCCGCGACTCCTACGGTGTCGCGGTTGTCCATGGGCGGCGTTGATTACTTTCCATCAGGCGACATGCTTGCTCATTTGCCCGCCTATGCCATAAAAAAAAATCATGCATACAACTCGACTTCAGAAACATTTTAATACAAAACAAACGAACTGTCATCTCTCGCTCTGGCTGATGGCGGATATGCTCTGAAACCTATTACCACCTTGAATGATAATTCTGCTAACTTAATACACTTGATTGGCCAAAAGAGTTTTCGAGTTAAAATGTTATAAAATGTTATTATGTTATAATATGTATATATAAAATATTTAAAAAAACCACGGCGCCGTGTAGCCGGCCTATAGGCTAATTTGCTACAGGTCAAATACACGGCGCCGTGAAATTGTAAATCGTAAGTATTGTTGCGTGACACATATATGAAAAATCAATTTTGTATAAAACGATTAAAACCTTATTTTGAAATCGCAAAATCCTGGTCAAGCAAACCATTACAACTTTTTAAAAAATAAATTATGTGGTTAGTTAAAACTTTTACTTAGCTAAGATCCGCGACAAGCAAACAAGAATAGAAAATTAATAATGTGTGTTTTCCTGCTGGATGAAGTGGATTTACAAGGAACTTGAAGTAAATCTTACCGAAGAATGGCCGTCAGCAACTCTTCACCTACCAATTACTATACACAACACCAAACACACACTAACAATCTTTCACCTTGCAAACGACGCTTGTTTTGCCTCAACACGAGGCATCATTAGGTATAGTAGACTCTACGGTCTGACACTTAACGGTTGTCTTTCGTAGACTCACGAGCTAATTAGTGGTGGAGCTACGCTGCAGACGAATACACTGCCAAAAATCACATGTTATTTGTCTGTAGCATGAATGTGCCGGCTTGCCCGGGGAAGTACTAAACTGTCGCAGAAAACCGTCTGAGTGGTAGCTTAGCTACCGCGCTTCGTACGATGAGCGGCCTGAGTTCCCCCCTCCTCTCCCCCTTCAACTCCCCCTCCCATAATGTCACTTTCCTTAGAGGTCGGCAACGCTTCCGCACTGCCTATGGCGCTGTGAATGTCTATGGGCGGCGTTGATTGCTTTCTATCAGGTGACACGCCTGCTCGTTTGCCTTCCGATCCTATAAAAAAAAGCTTTTTAGAACAAAATTTAAGGAGCAATAGTTCAGAAAGGATAGGCCTTATGATCTCTATCTGTATAATG
>JASFAT010003776.1:0-15744 GCA_031353405.1 Baronia brevicornis | reverse complement strand
GTATTTGTAAATTGGTATATGTAACTATGAAAATAAATGAAGTGTCTATGCGTTCCGGGAAAATGATTATTCATTTTCTTTCTTTTGCCTTTTTGGGGTTATACGCTCTATTGGAGCACCTAGCGCTGGTTATTAGGAAAAACTAATGTGTTTAGGAATCTCCAGTTTCCATTTTTTTTTCCAGCCCCAGTTGATCTCATCAGCCGGCTACCCTTCGGAGAAGTACCGCGCAGTGACCGCTGACGGTTATGTCCTGCAGCTGCACAGAATACCTGCGGGGAGACGGTCGGCAAGAAGTTCAGGCGGGCCCCGTTCGAAGGGGAAGAGAGCTGTCCTATTGATGCACGGTCTATTGGGTAGTAGCGGTGACTTCGTTATTATGGGCCCGGATCGAAGTCTTGGTGAGTTTGAAGTATTTCTGTATTGATGGGTTGGCTTTATCTCTTAACAAACTTCCTACACAGGTGGATCGCTGCAGATATGGTGATGAGCAAATGGGGCTTTACCGCACTGCAGTGTGAGAGGTGTCATATTGGTGTGAGAGGTCGCAAGTCAGTCTATGGAGTTTCTGCTGGACCGCTCACTGTGCTCTAGCACCTGCTTATTTCAAGATCTTTTGGAGGCGAATTGCTGCTACCATTGCAGTGGCGAATTGCTGAGCTAAAAAAATAGAGGTCGAAACATTGACACGAAAATTATGAGTTAGCTGGAACGGAAAGAGTACTTCCCCGTTGTAATGTAGTAACATTACAGAATTAAGGTAGCATTTTTTATGGCATAGGCGGGCAAACGAGCAAGCGTGTCGCCTGGTGGAAAGCAATCAAGGCCACCCATAGAAATACGCAGTTCCATAGGGATTACCAAAGATGCCGGCCTTTAAGAAATGTGTAGGCTTGTTTTGATTTGTTAATAATACCGTTCAAAAGTGTAATTTTTTAGCTTTAATTTTTTTTTCATCAAGTGCAATGTATGAAGCTGGTCAAAACCAATCAAATTAACCCAAACACGAGGGGGTTACTAGTAACGATAGTAGAGTTCCACTGTTCACCTCCCGAAAGACCCCCGCTACCAAGTGGACATTCTCACAATGTCATATCCTCACGGAAACTAGATTTTTTGATTCGAAGATGTTAATGCCGGTAGCCTATTGGCTTTAACAGCTTTATCGAATTCAAGGCCCGTTGGCTGGAAGCCCGGAAACTCGATGTGTATGCAAAGTTTATAAAAAATTTAGGTTTAGTAGACGTACTTGCAAAAGCTGTCGTAAGATTTGAAACAAATATACGGAATCAAAAAAAAAACTTTAAAAAGTGTATTATTTTTTTATAATAGTCCATATATGTCCCACTGGTGAGACCGGGCCTCTGCATTTCTGGAGGAACGGACGTTAACCCACCACGCTTGTCCAACGAGGATTGTCGGAATAAATATTTATAGTCCGTACATATAATTATTCCGATGCGGGGATTGAACCCGCGACCACTGAGGGCACCGCCACTGAGCCAATCGGTCGTCGTTGGTATTATTTATGTTATAGTATGTATTTATTTATTTATATAGTTTTTGTACCTACTTTTAAATAATCAACACTAAAGTTGACGGGTAGGGGTGCCTTGAGGCATTTAGTCCATTTTTCTACCAAAAATTGTACATTAAGAATATATATTTTTTTAATATTACAGCGTTCCTGTTAGCTGACGCGGGCTACGACGTGTGGATGGGTAATTTGCGAGGCAATGACTACACCACCCATTTGAATCTCACTAGAGACAATCCGAAATTTTGGGAATATAGGTAAGAATCGACAGTGAAATTGATTTTTTGAAAATCAATACCGGATTTTCGGGAATTAGATAAATATTATAAATTATTAATGGAGTCAGGCGTTACTTTACGGAAATCCATCACTATATGGACAGTCAAAAGTTTTATTTACCTAAGATCCGCGACAAGCAAAACAATAACAGAAAATTAATAATGTGTCTTGTAAACGAAACGGGGGCGAAACACGTGTCGTTTACAAGATGGAAAAGTGATAATGTGTGTTTCGTGTTGTGTATAGTGGTTGGTGGTGGAGAATTGATGGCCGATTTTCGGTAAGTTTTGGTTCCAAGTTCCAAATAAATCCACTTAACCCAACGGAAAAACACACATTATTAATTTTCTGTTATTGTTTTGCTTGTCGCGGATCTTAGCTAAGTAAAACTTTTGACTGTCCATATAAGTATTATAAATATTGTCCTACTTGCAAATAAATCATTCTATTCTATTCTGTTCTACTTACGATTTAGCTGATATGCTTCATGTGACATTTAACGGTAGAAACAGTAAATCCATATAAATTTTATCTTTATTTGCAGTCTATACTAAAATAAATTTTCTTATTTGAGTTTTAGTGAATGTTATAGTAACAGGGCAGTAGCATCACTTGCATGCACTTATGTTATTTTATTATGTGTGTGTGTATGTATGTATTTACTTATTTATGTGTATTTATATATATTCCAAATTTGAATAATGACCAAAGACCGATCGGAAGGTCTCTCAGCACGTGCCATCCTAGTGGACCTACTATGATCTATAATAAATTTTTTTTAAAATTTATACTTTTCCGTGAATCCGAAAGCGTGTCTATATTAACATATACGTTTGACCCTAAATCGATATACCTAAATATATATACTCAGATCATTTATATTAACCAGAGTTGAAAAATATAACTGATTAACTTGAAATTATAACAAGTAATATAAAAACAATTCCTCCTTAGGTAAACAAACAAAAAAAAAATATTTTAAAAACTTTATACAATTTTTTTTAAAAACTATTAAAAACAAGTGTCATCCACTACAAGTTTTAAAAAAGATATTTTAACTTGATTGGAAGAATTTTAACAAGATATATAAAAAATTGAACATTTTAACAAGATATATAAATAAAGGAATTGAAAAGTGAAATAAAAAATCAACGTCACGGTAATAATTTGGCGGGAAAAGCCCTAAAGTTTGGTTTTTTTCCAGTTTTCATGAACACGGCAAATACGACTTGCCGGCTTCAATCGACAAAATACTCAGCGTCACTGGACTCTCCAAGGTCCTGTACGTGGGTTACTCAATGGGCACCACAAGTTTCTTCACCATGGTGTCACAAAGGCCCGAATACAACGAGAAGGTGGTCGCGTTCGTCGCTCTAGCTCCCGCCGTTTATCTGGACAACATGAGACCACTTGCTGAGGGGCTCCTAAAGACTTTTAATATTCCAGTTCGTATTAAAATTCTAAATAAAAAAATATATTTTACTTAGAATATTACATACATACATATAGTCACGCCTGTCTCCCTGTAGGGTTAGGCGGAGACCACAGATCTCCATCCGCTAAGATCTCGACACACATTCCTAGCTTCCTATCTCATCCATCTTTTCATTCATCCTTCCCCTCACATTCATCGTAGCGAAACGGCTCTCCGTTGGTCACTTCTCGCCCTCGTGGGAATCAGGACGTGACGGGTGACGAACCACGTCGCCGTCATTTTTTAACGAATTAGGTATATTAAGATTTGTAATTAAGGGCCAGAATATAAAGGACCATACAATTTATTTTACAAGATATCTTCACTTATTAATATTATTCTAGTCCAGTGATTCTCAAAGTTTTTTTTTGTCGCGGCACATTTTTAACGATATCAAAATTTGGCGGTACACACAGAGTCTGACATGTGTGAGCCGACTTGGTGCATAAAAATCCGTTTATGTTTCTAAGAAAGAGCGTGTTACAAAACAAGTAATATTTTTTTATGAATTTAATTCCTGATAATTCCTGTTAAAATAATTTGTACATTTTCTTTTTAAATTATATTATTTAAGTACTTTTCTTTCATTTAAACGCAACTCGAAATAAAATAAAACCTTATAATTTTTATTATATACATTTCTAAAGTTTAGCGGTACACTTTAATTAAGTGGCGGTAGGCAAAAGTGCCGCGGCACATTGGTTGAGAATCACTGCTCTGGGCAAAGGTGTGGCTCAGTTTTGGTAACAGGGGACAGGATTCCCCTGTAGTAATCGTTTTATGTTTTCCCTATATTTTTTAAACGTAAACCGTCCCCGTATTATAGCGATAAAATAAAAAAGAAATATTCAAATCGAGTACAGTAAAAGGTACTCGATTTGAATATTCGCGCTTCCTTCATTCGCGTTTTCATTATTCGCATGCGACCCAATCCCTATATTCGTACATCTAATTAGTACATACATAATAATAAAATGATTCCAATAGGTGTCGAACCCAATATCCTTTGTAAATGCCATCAAATGGACTAATAAAAACAGTAAAATACATCTTATTACAACTTTGCCTAAAGTATGTTGTTAAATCATATCCCCGACGACATATTATTATGAACATTGATCCGTCTATGGAACGAGGCAGAGGCAAATTGCTAATGCGACTGCTGCGTATCAGTCTGAATTGAAGGGGATGAGCTTTTAAAAACTGTCAAGCAAGAGAAAATATACAAAATTCTTCAAACCATTGCCTACGCCTTAAGATAATTAATCAAAATGTTCAAAACAAAAACAAAACAGTTAAATTATTTTTTTTATATATATTTTTTTATTTTGTCACCTAGGAACGTATCCACTATAACCCCATATAAATTACCATTCCGTATTCACGGTTTCTGTATTCGCGGCATATTTATGGAAAATATACCCCGCGAATAAAGAGCTTTTACTGTATCGTTTTTGTCATCGAGTCGTTTTTGAGTTTTAGCGAGACTAACAAAATAGCTCTCAATTTTTATATATAATAAATAAATAGATATATATTTAAGTCTTAGCAAGTATCCATTTGTAAGATAAGTAAATGAACAGCTAATTTTTATTCAGGATATAATGCGCTCTCAAGGGATGCTGGCGCTCAGTTTCCCAAAGGAGATGCGCAGGTTCATAGTGGAGACCCTCTGTCCTGGTACGCAACCTGTACAGGACATGTGCATGCAGTTCATCTACTCCATAGTTGGAGAGGATTATGAACAGCAAGACTGGGTTAGTTGACAATTATATTTTTGATAAGACGTCGTCCCCATTCAAGCTACGCTCTCCTCCACTCGACTCTATACTGCGTCACTTACGCGTTGCCGTGCGCAGTGAGATGACCCTTTTCAGACGACGCACAAGTAGTTATTTTTTATATATATTGTTATAAGTGGTAGAGCCACGCTGCAGACGAATACCTTGTTGAGAATGACATAATATTTGTCCGTAGCATGAATGGGCCGGCTCGCCCGGGGAAGTACCACATTCCCCCATAAAACTGGCGTCTGAGTGGTAGCTCAACTACCGGGCTTCGTAGGGTGAGAGACTGAGTTCTGGAAGCTCAACACCCTCCTCCTCGCCCCTCCCACTCCCATTCCCATAATAACACTTTCCTTAAAGGTCGGCAACGCTTCCGCACTGCGTATGGCGCTGGGGATGTCTATGGGTGGAGTTGATTGCTTTCCATCAGGTGACACGCCTGCTCGTTTGCCTTTCTATCTCATAAAAAAAATATTTAGTATTCTTGTTTTAAAACTATCGTGTGCTTAACTTCAGAACATGAAGCCCGTGGTATTCTCGAGATTTCAGCCAGCATCTTGGAGACAGATTGAGCATTTTGGAAAAATAGCGCTAACTGGTAAGTTCTTTGTTGGCAATAATGAAATGGATGCGTGAAGCCGAAGGTAAAGTAGGTGGTGTTGCTCGGGAAAGACTTATCCCCCAGCAGCGGATTGCCGCAATCATGATGATGATGATGGACAAAGACATGACTATTATGCTAGAGGTGAGGCAAGTGAAGTCTCAGCCGCTTTTCAAAAAGCTTGTCTAGCTGTTCAAAAAGCACTTCATATATATTATATATATATATATATATATATATATATATATATATATATATAAAGGCTACAAGATTATCCATTTATTTTAAAAGTCATATAATACTTATTAGGTATAACTATACCTAATAAGTTAAGTATACCTAATTTATTAGATATCAGATCATCAATTACAGATATAAAAGCTATAAGATCACTATACAGCACTGCAAGTATTTCTAGGCTGTATCCATAATGATGGTGTTTTGATGTACTACTGTTCCAGGTGTATTCACATCATGGGAGGACGGTCTGCGGGGTGCAACGAAGCCGTACAACCTTTTGAACGTCAAAGTGCCAGTTGCCTTACTGTACGGTGGAAATGATCAGCTCACAGAGAAGACTGTAAGTAACAGAAATACTATATTGGAACCTTTAAAAAAAACTGGCTCGTGAGATGTACTATGACGAATTTTAATAGGTATATTAAGATTTATCATAGTGAATTCGTCAAAAAAATGACGGCGACGTGGTTCGCCACCCGTCACGTCCTGATTCCCACGAGAGCGAGAAGTGATGAACGGTGAGCCATTTCGCTACGATGAATGTGAGAGGAAAGATGGATGAGTGTGAAGGAAGCAAGGTATGTCGGGAACCCTACAGGGAGACAGGCGTGATAATATGTGTATATGTACGTAAAAACAAGCCTACTGATATCTTAAAGGCCGGCAACGCTTACGTAATACCTTAAGTGTAACGGATGTCTATAGGTGGCGCTTTTTGCTTTACATCAGGCGACACGCTTGCTCGTTTGCCTACCTATCTCATAACAAAAACATATAAATAAACTGTCTGTGTCACTATCGAAATTATAACGCAGATTTTACCGAATGGCTAGATTATCAAGCATTACGGAGGGATATTTCATCGCTATCCCTCTTTTATCGATTTTACCATGGGGAGTGCTCCGAGATATCGTTCGGATAATTCTGGCCGCTGAACTCCACTATCGCACAACTCGCCACGAAGAAACGTTTCATCTTCACTATTTGAATGAATGGCGATCTAGTACGGTGCGTTTTTCCCGAAACTTCTTTCCACGCAATGAACCTATTCGATATTGGAACCTTCAAAAAACAAGTCTACAAGTATCTCAAAAACTGGTAACGCTTATGTAATGCATATGGTATTGCGGATGTCTGTGAGCGGCATTTATTGAAATAAAGAAAGAAAAACATACAGTAAACTATTAATATACATATAAAAAAAATCGGAGGTAGTCATGAGAACTGACAGAAGCGAAAATTTAAAACTGTATTTTAAAATTTCAAACTAATTGTAACATTATATAAATTATATAAGTAAATAAAAATAGGAGTCTTAATAATATATTAATAAAAAATAAATAATTTGAATATATAAATAATAAAAAATAAATATCATAATAATAATAACAATATTAATTAAACGATCCCAAGTCAGTTCTCGAAAACAGTCGTGCAACATTATACTGGGATCGATCCATTATCACGGACCGACACATTGTTGCTAATAAGCCTGATATTGTGATAGTGGATCGAACTACACGCGAGGCTAAGGTTGATATTAGTGTTCCGCATGACGAGAATCTCATTAAAGCGGAAAAAGATAAACAAATAAAATACATAGACCTCGCGCATAAGATTTCCGCCATGTGTGTAGACTTATCGGTAAAAATTTGGACGCCCATCTGTCCAAGTTAGGTTTAGGTAAGTGGGTTAAATTCAAAATTCAAAAAGCAGCCATATTGTGCACGGCTAGGATCGTGAGAAGGTTCCTTTCCTTGGATGCATAATCCTTCGTGTGCTTGGTTTATCCCGCCACGAAGGATTAATAACCCTAATGATAATATTGTTTTTATAGATTTTTTTTTATATTAATAATATTGTTATTAAGAGAAAATTATGTAAATAAAAGATAATAACAATATTATTTAATATTTTTTTTAATAACTAAATAATAAATAATTTTAATAATATATACCTTAAGCATTAGCATGTTGCTGACGCGAACCCATAGATTTTTTTCCTACCCAGAGTCGTGTAACGCGGCTATAGAAATTTTCACATCAATAATAAAAATCATGATAAAGATTGCTTACTATAGCTTACTATATATCTCGGGGGGTCAACTGCTGTCAACTATTCACCTTAAGGTGCCGACGAGATCCATGCGCACTCCACAATTGTTTAATTTGCCCGACTTCAACAATAATGTCACACAAAATAGCCCGATAAGCAGAATGTGTAGAAGCTATAATTGTATATGTGCTCACACAGATGTTTTTAATATTAGTTTAAATTCTTTTAAAACTTATCTCTATGGTCCTACACACTTATCTTAACTTTTGTTTCTTCTTTTAGTGTTTGTCTACCTAATTATATATATGAATGAAATTATAAATCCCTCATATTGTTATTGTTAAATATTAATTGTAATTGTTGTGTATAGTTGTAACTGGACTTCAGATTTACCTTAAATTCTTTTGCATGTTTGTTATCTTATATTTTCTTTAATCTGTAGTCTGTAACTGTACCTTTTGTAATAAAATAAAATAAATAAATAAAATAGTATGTATAAAATTATAACAAACAAAAGTAATAGAAAAACAAAAAGAATGAGATCATATTATAATATTAGTATATTGTGTAATAGTACACTCAGCAACTTACGATTGGTTTTCGTCTGTGGTTTTTGTGGCTGTACCACTATTGAAATTATAACCGTTTAAACGTTGCAGCAAATAAAGCGGTTAGCCGAGCAGTTGCGGAGCGTCGGGATGCTGGAGGAGATGAGGCCGGCGTGCAGCTGGCCTAAGTTCAACCACCTGGACTTCGTGTTCGCGAAGGACGTGGGCAAGCTGCTCAACCAGCCGCTGATCAAATACATAGACAAGCTGTACAATAAATATGGGCTGACATAGCGCTATCGTATGGTCAGGATTTTTATTTTCAATTACCCATGCCTTAAGAGTTTTTCTTTTTTCATAGATACGTGTTTTTTTTCAAGGCAATTAAATATAACTATTATTATTAATGGATTCAGGCGTTACTTTGCGGAAATCCATCACTATGTGGACAGTCAAAAGTTTTACTTAGCTAAGATCCGCGACAAGCAAAACAATAACAGAAAATTAATAATGTGTGTTTTTCCGTTGGGTTACTTTTCTTTCTTTTCGGTTGTCTTCCGTAGAGTCTACTATACCTGAAGATGCCTCGTGTTGGGGCGAAACACGTGTCGTTTACAAGATCGAAAAGTGATAATGTGTGTTTGGTGTTGTGTATAGTGGTTGGTGGGTGGAGAATTGATGGCCGATTTTCGGTTAGTTTTTTGGTTTAAGTTCCAAATAAATCCACTTAACCCAACGGAAAAACACACATTATTAATTTACTGTTATTGTTTTGCTTGTCGCGGATCTTAGCTAAGTAAAACGTTTGACTGTCCATATATAACTATTATGCCAGTCTCATGTTAAATGAAATCAAGTATCTTGAAATGTTAAAATAGAGAGAATGGATGTAAACACAGGTAAAAGAGTTGGACCCACTCCCCGATGAAGCGCCAGTCGGGCCGATTTAGGCACATTCTGACTTTTCATAAAGGAGTGTAGGGCAAGTTAATGGAACTTGAATGCAATGGAAATGTGAAGGCACCCCACACATACTTCTTAATATGTGTGGGGTAACTTTGAATGATAGAATAAGGAGTGAAGATATAAGAGAGCAATGTAGAGTAAAAGAAAATGTCGTGACAAAAGTTGAGAAAGGGATGCCTTAAACGGTTTGGGCACATAGAGGCGAAGGAATGGATGAAAGACGACTGGTAAAAGAAATTTACGTTGCGGATGTGGATGGAGGGGTCGGTAGAGGAAGACCGAGGAGAACATACCTTGAGCAAATATCAAGAAAGGCCAGGTCAAAAGTGCTCTTAAGTGGCGAGCTTGCACGAAGACAGTTATAAGTGCGTAGGAAGCAAAGAAAGTTTGCAGAGATAGTATTAGTTGAAGATTGACATACCTACATGTGAATAATGGAGTCAGGCGTTACTTTGCGGAAATCCATCACTATGTGGACAGTCAAAACTTTTACTTAGCTAAGTTCCGCGACAAGCAAATACTTCGGATGTCTTCCGTAGAGTCTACTATCTCTGAAGATGCCTCGTGTTGGGGCGTAACACGTGTCGTTTACAAGGTGTAAAAGTGGTAGTGTGTATTTAGTGTTGTGTATAGTAGGACCATTTTCAGATATAAGTACGTTAGTTAAACAATTTACGAAGCGGTTCGCCATTTTGTTATATACTTAGTTAGAAATTGTTGAATAACATTGAAATAAGGGCAGGTTCACATTAAATTGAATAGACAGTATTCTTATTAAGTAATTTTATAAGACTCTCGTTATGTGGAACACTAATATTCAATATCAATGCCTCACGTATGGTCCGATCCACTATCACGATATCATGGTTATTGATGACATATCGGTACCTCGATCCGTGATAATGGATCGATCTCAAAGTAATTTAGCACAACTGACTTTGGATCGCATTTATATAAAAAGGAAATTATTATAAAAGATAAATTCAATGTGGAGAGTCAGAACTTTTACTTAGCTAAGATCCGCGACAAGCAAACAAAAATTGAAAATTAATAATGTGTGTTTTTTACTGGAAGAAGTGGATTTACTGGGAACTTCTCAATCTTACCGAAAAATGGCCGTCAGCAACTTTCCACTTCCCAACCAATATCAGCAGCACCAACACCAAACACACACCACCACTTTTCCACATTACACACGACACGTGTTTCGGCTTAACACGAGGCATCATCCGGTATAGTAGACTCTACGGAAGACAACGGGTGTCTCAAAGTTAACGGTTGTCTTCCGTAGAGTTGGTTGTTGTTGTTAATAGTGGTTGGAAAATGAAGAGTTGCTGATAGCCCTTTTTTCGGTAAGATTTAGTTTAAGTTCCCCGTAAATCTACTTCTTCCAGTAAAAAGCACACATTATTATTTTTCTAATTTTGCTTGCTTGTCGTGGATCTTAGCTAAGTAAAAAGTAGTAATTCTGATTGTCCCCATAGTAACGGAGGCCCAACCCTCCTCCCCCCTCCCAAAATGACCTTCCTTACAGCCTGGTAACGCTTCTGCACTACCTATGGCACTCTCTTCTCGTTTGCTTTCCTATTCCATAATAAAAATGGATTTCCGCAAAGTAACGCCTGACTCCATTAATCATAATATATTATTTTTAAAACTTATTTTTATGGATCTTAGCGATGCAAGTATTAACTTAACAATGAAATTCCGCCAAGTAACGCCAGGCTACGCGTAATGAGAACAAGCTTTAAATGTAACTTGTCAGTTACATGTCAGTTTGTATTATATTTTAAGTGACGGTTGAAGTTTTACCTCGAAATATTTGAAATTTCATGGTCGTTTCAAATGTTTATGTGTGTCATGATCGATAACATTCAATAATATAAATATTATTATATTTTATTACTATACGCGTAATAATTATTAAGCATAGATCGGCTCCGAGTATTCCATTGCCGCACAACTCGCCACAAAAAAAAAGTTTCATCTCCCCCCATGGATTCAGTCGTGTCATCTTTTTCCCCGAAATTATCCACCACGTATCACTAATGCAATAAAACCCTTTGTATTATTTCTTTTTAAATTCGTTATTTGAAATTAAAAAGAAATAATTTTCTATTAAAACAAAATATTAGTTCGATTGACTTCTTATATATAGACATGTCACCCGTTAGGCACATATATAAAATGTAAAATGAAAAGTGTAAATTATAATAAAGTATTAATATTCATAAGATATAAATGTACAATAAAATGGAAGAATAAATTAATATAATTTTGAAGAATTTTATTAGAAGATAAAAATCACCTAAAGATCCCGGGTGTCGCCGTAAGAAGAACGGCGGGCACGCCACAGTACTGATGTCTTTTCCGACAGGAATTCGTGGCGATTTTCTGCGGTAGTGGAATACTACCACACAAAACTTCTTCCCACGCACGAAGATTAGTGAATCTGTGGAATTAGCTACCTCTAGCGGTGTTTCAAGACCGATATGACATCGTTACCTTAAAAAACAAACAAGCCTACACATCTCTCAAAGGCTGGCAACGCTTCCGCAATGCCTATGCCACTGCGGAAGCGTTCCATCAGGTGACACGCCTGCTCGTTTGCCTTTCTATCCCATAAAAGAAAAATATTCCCTATTCTATTGTAATATATAACCCTATATCCACTTAATCCAACGGAAAAACACACATTATTAATTTTCTGTTATTGTTTTGCTTGTCGCGGATCTTAGCTAAGTAAAACTTTTGACTGTCCATATAGTGATGGATTACCGCAAAGTAACGCCTGACTCCATTAATAACATATAACCCTATTCTATTGTAAACTTTAATTATTTGGACCGTTATTTATGGTGGGAAATTGAAAAAACTTTAGTATTTGCCATTGACGGAGTCGTAGGTCGTTTATCGTAATGTGGTGGTTCATGCATATGCATGTGCATAGTTTCTAGGACGCGGGACTGACGTAGAGGCAAGTTCGTCTTCCAATACTATTGTATATAACCTTATGTGTTAAACCAGTTAGAAACAAATGGTAATGATCAAAGCGAATAAGGTCATTAAAGCTGAGTGCGTTAATTTTTTTTGACATTGGAACAGTTTGATAGATGGATTAGGTGCGTGCGATTCGACATTGGATTTACTTAGTTTATAGTGTAGACGCGTTGCAACGCGTATATTTTAAATATATTTCTAAATTTAAATTTTTTCCCGCTGTCAATTTTTTTTTTATATTGAAGTGACTGTGACTATAATATACATTACGGAAATTGCCATAAAAAAATATTTAAACAAACTGTGATTGAGCAGATTTGTTTTGTGATAAATAATAAATAAATAAGTGCAAGCTTACAAAATGTATTTGAATGGAGCATATTAGTAAATCTCTATAGGCAGGCCCGTATTGACGCATACTGATTCTATCATTTTGCCGCCAATCTTAAATTGCTGACACATATATAAATAAATATATGTTTTTATAATATAAAAATATATATTTAAATTTTATTCGTTTAGTTACAAATTTTTGAAGATTTTAGTGATAAAAGTACATTAGTGAGGATTTGATACTGTTTAGTTCAGTTTGAAACCAATTTTAATTATTTCCTTAAGCGTGAAACGAACTGTGATTTTCACATAATTAACAAAAAAAATGAAATGCTTCGTGGTACATTTTTTATTATCTGTACTAGTTAATATCACTGTGTGCAGGACGCAGTTTCTAATAAAAGATGCTCATATATCTGTGGTAAGTTGAAACTCATATTTATATATATATATATATATATATATATATATATATATATATATATATATATATATATATATATATATATATATATATATATATATATATATATATTCACGCCTTTCCCCCGTAGGGGTTGGCAGAGACCACAGAGCTCCATCCGTTACCATTCATTGCAGCGAAACGGCTCTGCATTAGTCGCTTTTCGCCCTCGTGAGAATCAGGACGACCGATTGGCTCAGTGGCGCAGCCCTCCGCCCACGGAGTCAACGGTCGCGGGTTCGATTCCCGCATCGGAATAAATATATATATGGATTTATAAATATTTATTCCGAGTCTGGTAACCCGCATTTCCTTTCCTGCCCTTTCCATTCTTCTCTATCTTTTCCCTTCCTCTCCGCTAATCTACGGTCTGCCATGCCAATGGATGCGTAGCTAGGTGCGAGCCTAGTCGAAAACGTGCCGACCGTCCCGGGATCGGGCTCCTCCGGGTACTATGGTGCCTTACCTCAGCATGCAGGGCTCTGCTGGGGCTGACCTCCATCCTCCCTTGCGGCTCGTGGGATTCACTAAGACGAATTTAATATATATATATATATATATATATATATATATATATATATATATACACATTTTATATTGATACATGTGTCACTAATGTAATAAAACTTTTTGTTTGTATATATTAAAACCTACTATATTATATTACTTTTTTTAAATTCATCAAGATTTTCATAGACGATAAAACCCGCTGAAGATCCCGTGTTTCGCCGTAAGCAGTACGGTTGCCACGCTATAGTACTCTTAACTGGTGAGCTTGTATGGAGAGAGTGATGAGTGTGGATGAATCAAAGTGTGCCGGGATCGTAGCAGATGGAGGGACGGGAAACAGGCGTGATCATACGTACGTATGTAAGGGAGGCAAACGAGCGAGCGTGTCGTCTGATAGAAAACAACGCCGCCCAAACCTCTGACTATTCCATTAAAAAGGCAAAGGGGCAAATGGGCACTCCATGTGATCAACAGCACCGCCCATGAAAATCCGAAATATTAAGGGGACTTTTGGTATACCTATATGATTGCAGCCACAGCTTATACAGAGAGCGGGTTATCCAGCAGAGAGACATCGCGCGATCACATTCGATGGATACATTCTCCAACTGCACAGGATCCCGGGGGAGAGGGGCAGTGTGGGTCCAGTGGTCTCCAGCGGGCAGGCCAAAAAGGCAGTGTTGATCGTTCACGGCATATTTGGATGCAGCAGTAACTTCGTTATCATGGGGCCGAATAGGAGTTTAGGTAAGGATGGGGTTCTAAATAGTTAGTGAATTAACAGCTAGTTTCATATCAAAACTCGTTGGTGAAACTCATTGGCCACTTATGTGTAGTTCTTTTTATTCTGTGGCACCGGCAGCCTTCAGATGTATTTCCGAACCGATACGACATTGACATTGAAATCTTTAAAAACAAGCCTACTCATATCTAAGAAACCGACATCGCATTTGTGATGCATATGGTGTTAGATACGTCTTTTTGCAACACTGGGACGGGCGGCGTTGATTATTTTCCATCATGATTAATGGAGTCAAGCGTTACTTTGCGGAAATCCATCAATATGTGGACAGTCAAAAGTTTTACTTAGCTAAGATCCGCGACAAGCAAAACAATAACAGAAAATTAATAATGTGTGTTTTCCTGCTGGATGAAGTGGATTTATTTGGAACTTAAACCAAAAAGTTACCGAAAATCGGCCATCAATTCTCCACCCACCAACCACTATACACAACACCAAACACACATTACCACTTTTCCATCTTGTAAACCAGCTTCCAGTTTACAAGATCCACTTCATCCAGCAGGAAAAGACACATTATTAATTTTCTGTTACTGTTTGCTTGTTGCGGATCTAAGTCAAGTAAAACTTTTGACTGTCCACATATTTTCCATCAGGTGACACGCCTGCTCGTTTGCCTTTCAATCCCATAAAAAAAGATGGTGCATAGAAATGTGCTCGTTGAAAATTTTTACGTAATGTCCTAACCAATATTAGGGTTAATTACAAATTTACTAATAGATAAATGTTATAATAGTTATGTTTCTGATTTAAAACTAACTGCTAAGTGCAGTGTTATAATTTCTTCCAAAAAGAAGTCATCTTTCTACTTAACCCCTTAACCTACGATTTAGATTCGAACATGTTGGGCCGAAATTGTATTCAAGCACGCGCAGCGTTCGGATTTTGGATTTTGGATTTTTGAGATTATTAATGGAGTCAGACGTTACTTTGCGGAAATCCATCACTATGTGGGCAGTCAAAACTTTTACTTAGCTAAGTTTCACTTTTCGGTTGACTTCCGTAGAGTCTACTATACCTGAAGATGCTTCGTGTTGGGGCGAAACACGTGTCGTTTACAAGGTGGAAAAGTAGTAGTGTGTGTTTGGTGTTGTGTATAGCGAATGGTGGGTGGAGAGTTGCTGGCCGTTTTCGGTAAGTTTTTTTTTT
>JASFAT010001487.1:0-57690 GCA_031353405.1 Baronia brevicornis | reverse complement strand
CGCAGAGACAAAGTACTGTTGTCACGTGAGAGGTGACTTACGACCGCAGAGACAAAGTACTGTTGTCACGTGAAAGGTGACTTACGACCGCAGAGACAAAGTACTGTTGTCACGTGAGAGGTGACTTACGACCGCAGAGACAAAGTACTGTTGACACGTGAAAGGTGACTTACGACCGCAGAGACAAAGTACTGTTGTCACGTGAGAGGTGACTTACGACCGCAGAGACAAAGTACTGTTGTCATGTGAGAGGTGACTTACGACTGCAGAGAAAAAGGACTGTTGTCACGTGAGAGGTTCACTTACGACTGATAAGGATATTACAACGTATAAAAAGAACGCATAAGCTGATTCAAGTGGAAGTGCTTCCACAAGCAACACTTTTTTCCTCCTCAATCTCCTAAGAGGGAAATACAAGAGCCGTAACAATTGTGAATGTTTTCCGGCAGGTGTGGGGCTGCGGTGACCAGGCGTCGCGAGAGACTCAGCTGGAGATCAAAAAGTGGCAAGTGCGAGAGGCGGAGAGGCAGAGAAATGTAATGTCTGATTTATTTGAATTATTCTTTTTTTATTTTTAATTAATTTTTTTTCTTTGTTGGCACTCCAATGCTATTATGTTTAAAGTACACCCTGCAGTTCGTGCCGCATGACCTCAATATAAAAGTTTGAAAACATAAACTGCAACCCAGCCATATATAGTCATCCAACCGTAAATGTACCCTATGTTGAAGGGATTCCCCGTAGTGGAATGGAGTTATTAAAAGAAAAATATACTCTTTCTTTCCTTTATTCGACCCATCGCTAAATAATTCATTATGTCCGCAGGTGAAGCTATCAGCAGCGGACTGGATTGAACACCCTGACCGCTACCTGCTGGAGCTGGCTGGTCGGCCGCAGTACAACAACTCGGCCAGCTAGTGACTCCTCACACCTCACTGCTGTGACACATGTGTTGTTGGGACTGCGGTTTGGCTTTTCAGCCTTTTGGGTGGTTAAGCTTATAACCCCACTTTGGGACTGTTTTTAAAGTGGTTAAATTTATAACCCCACTTTAGGACGGTTTTTATTTAAAGTGCCATTGATACGCACAAAACTCACACTCAGCAAATGTGGGTTGTACACCTTTCGTTCTATTGATTGTGTTGAAAAATAACCAACTAGCTGTGCTGTTTTATTTAAGTTCGATTTAGATTTTGAAATTATCTCATTTGTTTTGATTTTTTAAATATAATAGTGTACAATTGTTTACAAGAATACGTATATGATTAATGGAGTCAGGCGTTACTTTGCGGAAATCCATCACTATGTAGACAGTCAGGACTATTACTTAGCTAAGATCCGCGACAAGCGAACAACAATAGAAAAGTAATAATGTGTGTTTTCCTGCTGGATGAAGTGGATTTACAGGGAACTTAAACTAGATCTTACCGAAAAACGGCCGTCAGCAACTCTCCACCCACCAACCACTATACACAACACCAAACACACACTACCATATTTCCACCTTGCAAACGACACATGTTTCGCCTGAACACGAGGCATCATCAGGTATACTAGACTCTACGGAAGACAACCTGAGACATTGGAACTAAGACAACCTTGTTCGCTTGTCGCGGATCTTAGCTAAGTAAAAGTTTTAACTGTCCACATGTAAAAACCTGTGTGAAAAAGGCAAATAACTATCTCCAAAGTTAATTTCAATATTTACCCAGCCCACAAAAGATACCGTGAATATATCTAAACTGAAACAAGTATGGTTTCACTAAACTGTTCACCTATAACTTCAGCGAGATGTTAACTTTAAAAAGTGTTGGAAAACTGAACGGTGAGTTTGTAGAATTCAAACCCACATCTTCAGTATACCGGTGAGTGTGTGACAGTGAACAGTGACACACACCCTCTTGGGCATCGATACTGTAAGTCGAAGAACTTAGAAGGATTTGAGTTCTACCATCATCATCTATTCTCCAAACATTTGTGTATATTTGGTGAAGTGTAACAAAACGATTCCTAACGAATGAAGTCATCTATTTTCATAATTTCATAAATAGAGTCTATTTTATATCTACAAATATGTAACTAGTCTTTTAAGTGTATATTTTATGTTTTTAAATTGTCAAAAAAATGCTTGTCACTACTTAGTTAAACGATAAACATTGATTATTATTTTAAACACATCATCGAAATATTTAATACGAGAATGAAACGCGCGCGCTAAGTCACAGATCGGTACCATATTGTTAAGTTGTATACCTTGTAATTGGTCCTTTAAGCCGGATTCGTCAACAACCTATAGATCTGAGCTGAGGTTCGCGATGAGATCATTAAATTTATGGATGGTCCATTATAACAAAATATGATTTGTATATCAAGCATCTAACCATTCAAAACCGACTTTGCGTCGCTGGGCTATTTTTTTCGGGTTTACTAGAAATACCTTCACTGTTAATTTTTCCGGAGAATCCGAAGGACAACCTTTTTTTTATATAACAACCCATATATGTCCCACTTCTCAGCGCGGACCTCCCAATCTCTGGAGGAACGGAACGTTGAACCATCACGCTTGTCCAATGCAGGTTGGCTAGGAAGGACCATCTTGCTTCTTACAAGTATTTTATCTATTTATTTTTATATATTCACGCCTATCCCCTGCAGGGGTTGGCAGAGACCACAGAGCTCCATCCGCTTCTTACAAATATATTTTTGTGATATTGTGAAATTGTGATTTTACTTCAAAAGATTTGTCATGTGTTAAACCAAAGCAGCATCAAAAGTGTCTATATCCAAAAGTACTACATTTACTATTCGATTGGATTATATCAAATGTTTATTTGCTTCAAAACTTAAAAAATCGTTTTGATGAAACTCTGCTTGTCTGTAAAATTGTCATTGAATTATTTATTTATCATAGAAATATATAATTATTACAGTTTACTTGCAAAAATATTATGGAACAAGGTAAAAGGATAATGAGAGCATTTTTAAGTTACTCTTGTTCAGATGGTTATTTGAGTCAGGCGTTACTTTGCGGAAATCCATAACAATGTGGACAGTCAGAATTTTTATCATAGCTAAGATCCGCGACAAGCTAATAAAAAAATAAAAAATGTGTGCTTTTTACCAGAAGAAGTGGATTTACGGGGAACTTAAACTAAATCCTACCGAAAAAACGACCGTCAGCAACTCTCCACTCACCAACCACTATCAACAACACCAAACACACACCACCACTCTTCCATAATACACACGACACGTGTTTCGCCGCAACACGGGGCATCATCAGGTATAGTAGACTACGGAAGACAACCGTCAAGATTTGTTTTCTTGTCGCGGATCTTGGCTAAGTAAAAATTCCGATTGGTCTATATAACGCTGGTTCACTAAAATATAAACAATAACACTTAAGTTACATCATAGCAAATCAGTATTTGTATATATATTTTTTGTACTTAAGCAGTACTTAATTTCGTGTTACTTAACGTCTTCTTAACGACTTGTAACAGGGATTTTAGTTAAAAAATGATGTCATCGACATCTTGACTAGCATCAAGAATGATTTTTCACGGATGAATTAGTTGAGCAAATATATTTCATTAATATAGTTTACGTGAATTGTATATGTATGTGCCTTATGTCATAGAAATGGTAAAGATTTGAATCTCTATATATATATGCGCCTATAATTGTATAATAGTAATGTGTTTACAAAAGGCCGGCAACGCATCCGCAACGTTGCGGATGTCAATGGACGGCGGCGATGTCTAAACAAAGGTGACCGCACGTTCTTTTGCCTGCTCTGCAATAAAAAAAACGAATTCACGTAAAATACGCAAATTCACTAATATTGAATCAATGGTAAATGCGTGAAAAAGAAAGTAGTAGGCAATTGCTTTAGGAGAAAAAGAGATGAACATTTCTTTGGATTGTATTCGCTTATACACACATTTAATAAAACTAATAAAAACCGTAGAGGCCATATCCAAAGATTCAAATCTTCAAACAAAATTATAAGTTATGAAATGTTTGGATCTGACGGATATTAGAAAATATGTAGCAATTGTGTTTGAATCAAATAAAACAAAGTAAATATATCTTATTAATTATAATAGTATAATGGTATTTTAGTGCTACAGTTCTAAGTTCTGACTAATTAACCAATTTCATAATTAGTTTTTTACGTCTATAATTTTTGTGTTGTTGATCTGTGGTTTCGTATGCTTGCAACGCTTATCTTAACCTATTTACATAGTCATTGTTTATAATGTAAACAGTTTTTATAGAATTCTAAGGCCACTACAGTTATCTGTTCTGATCAGTGTTGGGCATTAATCGATTAATTTGTCAATTATCTTGTTAATTGACTAAAAAAGTAATTGCAATTAAATTAATTACAATTAAATTAATCGCAATTAAACTTTTAATTGCACCTTGCAATTAAATTAATTTGATTGACGTATGTCAATTGTAACTCACAATTAAAATAATTGCAATTATCTTTTTTAGTTGTTTTATGAAACAATTAAAACTAACAATTAACTTTATGTATCAAAACGAAATTAGTAAAAGATTTAGGAAAATTAAGCTGTAAGTCTCAGACGAACAAAAAAGTGATAAAGGCTGTAAGTATAACTTAATTTTTCCAAATCTTTCTTTCTACATAAAAAACTGTGTATGTATTTATGTATAACAATGTTGCATTGATAAATATTTTTACAGCGTGGGTATACAACAAAAATATTTCAAGTCGTAACGTGTTCATTTTATAGGCCCGAACGTACATTGTTCTTGCCTCTCACTCTCACATGTGTATTTAACCACAGTAATGGATGGGGAGGAGGGGGCACTATTGTACTACCGGAGCCACACTTATATATTTATATATACCGGCTGTATATTATACAACAGTATTTTTTAATTGTTAGTTTTAATTAAAATTCACAAAACAATTGAAATTTAATTAATTGTTAATTGTAGTAAATCACAATTAACAATTAATTAATTGTTACTACAGTTAACAATTAAATAATTGTTAATTGTAATATTCCACAATTACAATTGATTAATTGTTAGTTGTTGTGGTTACGTTTACCAATTAATCAATTGTTAATCTTTAATTGTTCTTGCAATTAAAATTTGCCCAACACTGGTTCTGATAGACCTCCAAGTGTCAAATATCACTTTACGGCCAAAAAAATTAAATGTAATATTTTTTACATTTATTTTCATTTTAACAAATCATTGTCGAAACATTGTTTATATTTTAAAGAAATTCTACTAAAATGAACTATAATTGTCAATTATTAAATATTTGTTTAGTGAACAGTTTTTTTTATAACGTATACAATGAATGTGTTGCTTCTGTGTAATATTTTACATTATTTATGTTTTTTGGTTATTTAAGGTAAATAATTATAGATAAACAATCATCACAGTCAAGCTTTAGAAAGTAAGGGTGTCTATAAACCAGTGCGGAGTAAGGGCGTGATATACTTGTGGTTATAATTATAAATTTTAATTAATATTATATTTTATTAGAAATATATACTTTTCGTATGAAAATCAAATAAATACAAGTACGTTAGTATTATATCCCGTAGTTATCGTTTTTCTACATAATATAAAATTATTAAGCTCAATCTATCTTCAATATATCTTCTGCAAATTTTCAAACACTTAAAAAAAGTAATGTCAATTACTCTCAGCCAATAGAAAAAAAAATGCATAATTTGAAAACAGTATTCAGATTAAATGAGAGCGTTTTAAATACGAAAATTCTAGTCAATCAAAAAATATTTTTTCGAAATAAATACCTTCCGGGAAGTCAACAATTGTGTAGTGTTTTGGTGTAGACACACCTATGCATTAAACGCGCGAATATTATAATATAATACACAGTAAAAAAATTATCAGAAATTCATCAGTTATTAATAAATACAAAATGATATCTTAACTAATCGAACCCTCTTAACATCAATACGTTTGTTACCACATTAGTGTGTAGACACCCTTTGTATTGTTAAAGTAGGTAAAAATGTAAAACGTTTTCCGATATTGGACCAAATTGTTGTTAGTCGTATAGGTTGTAGAAATTATCTGATTAATGCTTTGTACATTATGTAATTGCGCTTTAAGTCGAAGGTGCTATTGGCGTAGCATAGCCGCACGAGTTTTAAACGACTGACAAATATAATGGCACATACTCACTCTTGAAGAAGGTATCATTTATAGCTATTTAGAAATCAGTTTGCTCTATACTATAATGTTAAACTGTCGACCACAAAAGAAAAGTCGAAGTTATTGGCTTGTATGTGCCAAAGGTATCTTACCATAATAATTTGATTTCTTTATTTTTAAAAAACGCGCGGTGGCGACTTGATTAGCTTTGTGAACTCGAATGTTTTCACAACCATTATGTTACAATACTTGCTTATCACTATCGTGCGCGTCACTGTTTTACAATTTGTTTTCTGTATTTTCACATTTTTCAATTTGTATATCTGTCAGTTGTCACCTTGTGCGGCTAGTGTTGCTGCTTATAACAGTTGCTTTTTCAAATGTATTATATTGTGTATAGTAAGTTGGATAATAAAATTTATAATGAATAAACTAGTCTTTGTTTTTCAACTATTTTTTATTTCAATTTGTATCATGAATTATCTTCAAAGTCCCTTTTTAAATTGTTTAATTTTTTTAATCTCTTCAGGTGTACTTTAACATACATCAATATATTTGCATGCCAGATTGTCGTTTTTAAATGAACGAATGGAAAAATACATTACAAAACAATAAATGTATTACACAAATAGCCTTGTGTCGTGAGTTCAGTGCGGTAGGTAGTTTCTATGACGATATATTTTTTTGGTCTAGATAGTAGGCGTATTTATATGTATATGAAGAAATTATCTAGTATTCATTTCAGTTCTTTGATAGGGATGTTGACTGTATTCAAATAAAAATATAATTTTGCCACGAAACGCTAGTATCCATGATAAAAATCGTACAAAACAAGATTAATAAAGAATAACAAGGATAATTAAGGAATTAAATTTTTATACAATAATTAAAATGTCGTCAAACATTAGGTTAGTTGTTTGTAAACCACGTGACCAGTATGGGCGTTCTTGAGCGAATTTTAAAAAAAATAATTTTTAAGTATAAATTGTATTTAAAAAAACATATGTTTAGCTTCATTACGTACATTTGTGATCACATTCTTACAAATAGTCAACATCCCTATTCAACTGTCTGTGAATTTGGACAAACAATATTTCTACTCTTTAATTTATAGACTGTGACTCTGTGACAGTACTGGTCTGACAGTTCAAAATAGTAAATAAATAGTGGTAAATAAAGATGAATTTTGTTGTAAATATTATAGAAATCGTATTTTTTTAACAATGTTAACATGTTTGTGTTGAAAACTTAACACGTTAAAAAGACTTGTTGATCTTAACTCATACATAGACATGGCAGTGTACGCCGCACATTTGACAAGAACTCTTAATGGAACCCCATCAATATTCCAAGTTACAGCTCAGGAGGCTCTGGGGACAACGATTAAACCAGCGCTGAGAAAGCTTATCGAGGTTAAGTTATTATACGTTTCATATGACTTACATATAAATGTAATACTTCGAATACAAAGTAAAAGTTCAGGTTGTAAAGTTAGAAATATTAAAATAAAATTTTAGGTAACTTGTACATGTATACATACATATCTTCACGCCTGTTTCCCGTAGGGGTAGGCAGAGACCACAGATCTCCATCCGCTACAATCCTGGCAGACCTTCCTAGTTTTCTCCACAATCATCCATCTTTTCATCCATCCTTCCTCTCACATTCATTGCAGCGAAACGGCGCTCTGTTAATCGCTACTAGCCTTTGTGGGGATCAGAATGTAATGGGTGTTGTGATATATAATAGTGAATCCCAGGAGCCCATGAGAAGAGAGGAAGGGAAAGGAAAGATGGATTTAGACAGGATGATAGACATATGATACCACTGCAACGGAAGTCAAGGAGTGATACAGTAGTAGCTTGCAAGGCTGGGGTCATGTACTCATATACCAATACTATAACTACCAGACTGGTGGCTAGGCAAAGGTACTCCTTGCTTTGTGATATGTTTGAAAACCACTTGGTTACAGGTGGTCTTTTTCAGGGGTCGTTACATTTACTTATACTTTTATATTTAATTTACAGTACTTTGCAGCAGTATACCCTAATAAGTGTGGATGGTGTGAGAAGTGGTATGACGAACTGTATCTCCTTTTCGATTTCTGCCTACAATACCACTACATAAAACATTATGGTAAGGAATTTGTCTGAAAAGATGTAAACTAGGAAATTTCTTTGGAAAATACTAGGATAATAATTATACACATGTACACAATAAAGATAAATGTAAACCACTGGCTACATGCTATGGTTTTGTGCTTAGCTTTACATCCTTCTTTGGATCCCTGTTCTTTTGAACTTTTGGAAATATTTGTAATAACAGTTTATTAAAACTTTATTCCAATAATAAATTTCTGAGTTTTACTTTAAAAATAAATTACGTTATCGCTTGTTTTATTTTTAGCTGCATCCTTTTCTGAATGCTTCTACGGACTGTTGCGTATGCCTATAACACCTTGTAATGAATTCCATTCTGGTACCAGGTTACCAGAGGTTGTGGAAAGGGGATCGCTGGCGTTACTTGTGCTTGTTCCATATGTTAAAGATAAAATAGAAAAGACAGTTGAAAAATGGAGAGTGGACAATGAAGATGGATTATTGGGCAAGGTGAGCGCTACAAGTTTCACGAGTAAAGTCACTAGATGGCGGTTTACCAGTTAACAGTTTTTTTGAGAAAAGTAAAAAACTGTCATGTTTTTATTTTTATTTGCCGATTGTACATAAAAATTATGGCAAATCTTCACTAATATTATGCACAATTGAACAGATGAATGTCACTTGCATGTGCCACCACTATTGCTTTTGTTAGTTCTATAACACTGGTGAGGTTATTTTTATAAAAAAATATTAACTCTATTATATTAAATTCCACATTCATATTATATACATAATTATGAAGTTTTGTTTTGTAATTTGTTGGATAACAAAGTACTCTTATTCAAAAAATTCTGGACTGTAGAAAATAATCCGAAATCACCCTGCAAAATGTTTGTCAGATCACCACGGATCTATTGTAACATCTTATTTCAAAATAATAAAAAAAATGATTTCAGAGTACAGCAGACCAGACCCGTAAAGCCGCTGTGAAGCTGTATTCCATCATACACTTTGTGGTGGAATCAGCTAAGTTGGTCCAGTTAGCACGTTACCTGACTGCTGGTACACCGTCTCCGACAATTGAGCTAGCGCTGCTGGGACTGACTCTAAAAGATGCACCTCCACCACAACCTGAAGAATATTCTTGGACAGATTTATTTAAAAGTCTACGCAGTGGAGAGATTGGGTTGGTGTTTGATTTATGTTACTATAAAACCAACCAAACTTCTTCAGCAATGGTTGTAGGTTTATTTTCCACCATGAATAAGTACATATATGGCTGGAGTGTGGGTATTCTGCCATTCTATCTTGGACAAGCATTGTGGTTAAATGTCCATTCCTCTAGAAATAGGGGGGCTATTGAAATGAGATATTTCTCTAGAAATAGGGAGGCTATTCAAATGAGATATTCCTCTAGAAATAGGTGGGCTGAAGATTGGACCAGGAGGCAAGACTTGAAAGAAGCCTGCCTATTTACTGTTCCATTGATCTTGAGGGCCTTTTCTTCTGTTGATACAAATGAGCACAGACTGATTTGTAGAAACCTTTAGATTATTACAAATATTTTTTTTATGGAATTGAAGGGTAAACGAGCACGCGTGTCACCTGCTGAGCATGGGCCTCTCCATTTCTGAGTTGAGAAAGGAAGGACGTTAATCCATCTCGCTTATCCGATGTGGTTCGGCTGAGTCAGCAGACTCAGAATAAATATCTGTAGGCCATACACATATTTATTCTAATGCGGGGATCGAACTCGTGACCATTGACGCCGTGGCCGAGGAGCTCCGCCACAGAGCCAACTGGTCGTGACCCGATTACCTGATGGAAGTAGGCATTGCGGAAGCGTTATCGGCCTTTGACAAATGTGTAGGCTTGTTTTTTGAAGGTTCCAATGTCGTATCTGTCCAGAAACATCACCGGAGGCAGCTGGTTCCACAGGGTAGTGGTGTGTGGAAAGAAGTTTCTGGAAATATGCATGCAATACTGGATTGCCGTTCATCTAGATGATTTAAGTTTTGATTGATCGTGTTACAGGAGCGCGAGTTTATCGTTCCCACTGCTGGGCAGTGGGCTGTTGCGTGCGGTACAGTATGGAGCGTTCGCGGTGCAGCTGCTGCGGTGGTGGGAGGCGCGGGCGCCGCTGACACAAGCGCTGCCGGTACCAGCGCCGCTGCAGGTAAACTGTTGGCTGGAATCTTCTCTTTCTTGTCTCCCTTTAGATTCTGTACCACACTTTTACAGCAGACTGCCCCGTGAGTAGTGTTTTTACCACGGTCATACACACAGGTCTTGCAACAACAGTAGTTGGGGAATGTCCATTATCAGGCAAAGTAAGATCATTGGCTTAGTACTAAATAGAAATAAAAGAGGATATCATTAGATTAGATGTTAGTCTTTATGATAATTAACTAAACAATTATTATTTTTACTACAAGAAATTGTAAAATATAATAAAACAAAATCATATGTTTATTGCAATTACAACAAATAGCGGAATGATAACTTCAAGCTCGTTTTACTGATAGTGGCACTTGCTTATTTTTGACAGCTATGTTTTTTTTTATACAACAGACATTAAAAAGGTATCCAGACACGATCAACTTGAAGTGAACTTGTTCTTTTATATAATTTTTGGGTATTCAGTGTTATGATGGAAATTTCCACCAGTATGCAAAGAAGGGTTAAGCCACCTTGCCTACGCAACAGTTATGAAGGTTTGTTGCTTTAGTATTACGAATGTCCATGGGTGGCGTTAGTGGTTTACCATCAAGTGAATGATCTATATATGTTATCTGCAAGTAATGGCCTTGGTCTTGGTGTATTTCTTACACACTGATGGCACTTGAAGGCATGCAAATGCTATTCGTGATCTTATTCTCCACACTGGAAGATTAACCTAGTCATCGTCCTCTGATTATTTTGTTGGGAATACCCCCACTTAATGATTAAGTACCCTCCCCTTCCCCCGCCCGCCATTGTCTATAAAACGGCGCCCGCGCGCAAAATTGTTCACTTTGCCAACTCTCCGACATCACTCTCTTTGGCAGACCCATCCCTTGGAAGAAATCTGTCAAGTATCTTGGCGTCACCCTCGACAACCGTTTAAGTTTCGCAAAGCACATCCAAAATGCTCGTTCAAAAGCGGCCTTCGTCCTTGGCCGTCTCCATCCATTGATCAACGCCCGTAGCAAGCTGTCCCTCAGACACAAGCTACTCCTGTACAAAACATGCGTCCGTCCGATCCTTTCTTATGCCAGCGTTGCCTTTGCGCACGTTCACAAAAGTAAAATCAAAAAACTGCAAGCGATACAAAACCGCTTCATTCGTCGAGCCACCGGTGCTAGGTGGTTCCAGCGCAACCTCGACTTACACTGCGACCTCAACCTGCCGAGTGTCAAGCAGTATTTTAAGCACCTCTCGAAGCGTCACTTCGAGAGATCGGACTCCCACCCAAATCCACTGGTGGTACGCTCGGTCAATTACTCGCCCGACCCAAACGCGCCCCCCATACTACGGCGACCGCGCAACGTACTACACGATCCAGATGACGAAACGGCGTCATTCGGATCCCCTCACGACACCTACACTCACACGCACCCCGGCACTAGCCGAGCACTCAGCGTAGGTAACAACACTACACCGGCCGCGTACACGAGGTTCACTCACGTACCCGGTCGGTTCTCACCCCCTAGACCTTAGGGCCTAGGGGACTACCAGGGACCATACTGTTAGGCCAAAACTCCCTACGCGTTTAACGTAGCATCATGACACGTTTAAAGTTATAATATGCACATACACGTGCACACGCGATCGACAGAACGTCAAATTGGAACCTGCGACTAGCGCAGGTTTCACCAAATCATCATCTTGCCCGAGGGCCCCTAGTCCTCGGGTACTGTATACGATAAAGCTGTAAAAGCCTAACAGGCTACCAGCATCAACATCTACGATCCAGACGAATTGTTCACTTTTTGGCTGGTACTCGTAGCAAGCGGACGCGTGTAAGCCATTTTTATTATATTATTGTGTCCAAATAAATTCTTTCGTTATTTATATTTAATTTGATTGTGTCAAGTCGTAACAGTCAAACGAATTTCTTGTTACACTTCTTTTTATAAAATCCACTTTTGGTGCTAAAATTATACTTCCAATATTAAGTCGTTATATGTTTATCAGTTATACTGAAATAAATGTCAGTCAAATATCTCGTCATATTAAAAAACTACAACAATTGTTCACAGAAAGAAGTGCAGGCGAACAGGTGGAGGAACAAGTGTCCGATTTGCCTGCAAACGTGGAAAGTTCCCACAGTGTTGCCAGTCTCCGGGTAAATATTTGGGACATTATTCTAGTTTTTTTTATTTATAACTATATTTTTTTTAACAGCTAATATATGTCCCACTGCTGAGCACGGGCCTCCCCATTTATGGAGGAACGGACGTTAACACACCACGCTTGTCCAATGCTGGTTGGCGGGGTTACCAGACTCCAGATATATAAAACGCATCGGAATAAATATATGTCTGGTAGACATATATTTATTCCGATGCGGGGATCGGAGCCACGATCATTGACTCCGCGGGTGGAGGGTCCCGCTACTGAGCCAATTGGTTGTCATTTATATACTATATAATAATTTGCTGGAGTGGAGACCGCGAGCGACGATCTGCGCAAGGCGGCTGGCAGAAACTGGATGCGTGTAGTCGAGGATTGAGCTAGGTGGCGCGCCTTAAGTGAGGCCTATGTCCAGCAGTGGGCTGCCACGGGCTGATATTGGTATAACGATTAACAGAATTTAATTTTAGTTTACACTTCGGAATTTTCCTTGTTGTAACTGTCACCCACATATTCTTCTGCATTGTATTTTTCCTATATTATTATTCGGACAAAAATAATGAAACGCATCAAGGTTTACGATTTCTTTTTTTGTGTTTATAGCTGGTATATACACACTAAATTTCACATAAAACACTTTTTATCCATTAAAATGGTCGCGGGTTCGATCCCCTCGTTGGAATAACTATATGTATGGATTACAAATATTTATTCAGAGTCTGGTAACCCCGCCAATCCGCATTGGACAAGCGTGGTGATCTAACGTCCGTTCCTCCAGAAATGGGGGTGGAGGTGGGCTCTCGCTCAGCAGTGGGACACATATGGGCTGTGAAAAAAAAGGAACAGATGGGTGAAGGCCTTTTCTAATTCGCATCTTGGACTATAGGCGATTCATATGTCTATCCCGGTTTACATAGCCAAATAATCAGATCAGTGTGTAGTACATTCAGACATATTCTGGGTGTGGATCGTTGGACGGTGCCGGTCTGACGCCGGTGTGTGTTCCAGCTACGTGTTCTGCTACGGGTGTATATCGCGTCACCTGCGGGGCTGTGCCGCCTGCCCGGTAACCGCGCTGCCGGCCTCTGAGCGGAGCCTCGTGCGCCTCTACCTCTCCGCGTGACCCCATCACTCACTAATTTTAGGGTGGTGGAGTCAAACGCTTCAAGAGACACCACAAACTTGGATCTGGTATCGAACTATGTGACCCAAATGGCACTGTGTCAGTGTTCACTCGCTAAACATCAAGTCCTGGGTTGGATTCCGACATCAAAATAAATTTTTATACGGCTTATCGGTCATCATTTCGAATCTGAGTGTTTATCCTTGTCTGTATACATCTATAATGGCCTCTAGGATCCGTCTTGCATAAAAGAGACTAGGAATGTTTTTTTCATGAAAACACAGGTATACCGAAAATAGGTAACCGATTCGGTAAGTTTTTAGTTTAAGTTCCAAGTAAATCCACTTAACCCAACGGAAAAACACACATTATTAATTTTCTGTTACTGTTTCGCTTGTCGCGGATCTTAGGTAAGTAAGACTCTTGACTGTCCGTATATCGAAGCTGTGATCAAATATGGCGAAGTGTTGTAAGTTGTATATTATATGGGTTTATAAAGATTTATCATTTGTTTATACTTTTTATTTAATATCCTCTCTTGAAATCCAACGATGAGTACAGGAGAGTCTGAAGGTCCAATCTATTTCCCCACCATTTAATTATTTAAATTTTTAGCCTGATGTAAACAATAGATGTGTAGTGTCTTTAGTATTGAAGATGTCTATGGCAGGCCTATGTCCAGCAGTGGACTGCCGCGGGCTGTTGATGTCTATGGGCGGGTATTACTACTTACCAAGGGATGGCTCACTGGATAGTGTCCAGTGAGTCATCCCATGAGTGACCAACGTGAAACACATCACAGTACATATCTAACAATGAAACAAAAAATACAAGAGAAAAAATAATAACTAATTATATGAATTTAAATAAATGTTATTATGAGTTGGGGATAGGGGATCTGAAGAATGATTAAGATTCGCTTTACTTCCAATTCTCTCCTACTATTTTCTTCTATTCTTTCTCCGTATTAAACTTTAAAACTACGGTACCATTATTTAAGAATTCCTTATATAATTTATTCATGTACACTAATGTAAGGGGTAGTATCTTCATTGAGAAGTGATGCAACAGGAGTCTGCATTAATACTCTTTTTTATTCACACAAGTGAACCTATTATATACAGAACTAATAATGGCGAGACAAGAGTACGGGAGACGCGGTCGCGCCTGCAAGTGCGCAGTATCAAAACGCTTTCCGCCAATGCGCAGTATCAAAGCGCGTTCCACGAATGCGCAGTATCAAAGCACGTTCTGCGAATGCGCCGTATCAAAGCGCGTTCCAAGAATTTGCAGTAACAAAGCGTGTTCCGCGAATTTGTTCTCGAAGTATAGTATTCTGTTGTGTAGCTACACACCTTAATAAGAATAACCGAAGACGAATAATGTCCGAATTGATATGTCTCAGCTCGGGCCAGTCGAAGGTTATACCATGTTACCATATATTTATCATGCTCCATTTAAATTCACATTGTTTTCATAAATAATTAATTTCTAGAAGTGAAGTGAAGAATCAAAAGAGATATAAGTTTTACGTTTCAGCTTGGTTCAATATTCAAAATAAATAAAAGAAAATGACAGGAAAATAAAACAACTTAAAACAGGAATCTTAAAAGAAAATTCTCGTGTATTAAAAAATATATCTTGTTTTTTTTGTAGCAGTCTTCCTTTTCTTGTATAACAATGTTCCTTATGTAGATAAAGTCTAGGTTAAAAGAAACTACAGTTTTTTATTTATAATAAATTTCATTTAAATTAAAAATTCTTCCACAAAAATATCTTTTTTTTAAATTTTTAAACTAATATTACGTAACAAGAGCAATGACCTCGTGACAGATTGTCCACGGGTTACTTTTATGGAACAATATATTTATTTGTCAAATAAAAGATTGCATTTTGGAAAAAATACAAGTGGATAAATTTGTACTTTGAGTGTGAAATCAAGGATACCCCGGATACAACATTTTTTTATAATCGTGGAAAATAATACTAAATACACAATTTCAACTACTAAATATAAAAATTTATAAAATTCATTGGGGTGTATGCCACAAACATATAACTACTACTTGTATGTTTGTGGCGTATGCACAGAACAATGAAATACGCGTATCCCGATCATTCGTTTATCAATGATTATCTAATTTTAGCTACATAAAAAACATTGTTTTTTTTTATTTTGTTTTGTGCGTTTGTCGATTTTCCTTAATAAATATAATAAGTCTTTTATATAAATAATTATAGAAGTGACTTTTAAAATTAGAATATCTGAACTAGCAACACCGTTACACGGTTCACGTTCAGAGAACTTTTCCCGCCAACGTTCATGAGTAACGTGTGTTTATTACATTTTCAGAATCTTATTGTATTATCTGTTTAACACGTTGAGTGCCACGTCAGCTATTGGTAGCTGACAGCGTACATGATATTGAACTAAAAAATTTACATTGTTTTAAGGAATTACTGAAAATTTATTAAAAATTTACTTAACATTGACTTATTACAACTGTAATGGATTTTATTAAAACATAGTTAACATAAAAACTGTTCTTTACAGGTATCACAAAATGTGAGAAATCGCTTAGTCACTTTTGTGGTCATTGCCGAAGCATATTTTGTTGCATTTTTGTTATAATTTACAATATTTTCATACTGCGAAAAGACACATTGGGCTTACAATACTAGGGAACTCCCTTAAGAATCGGTGTGGCGCTCAACGTGTTTATCGCAGTGGCGTATCATACAATATACATAATAGCAAAAGTCCATAGAAGATTTTGGTAGAATGGCCGCCATTTTATCAAGACGTAACGCGACAAAATATATAAACTTACAAGACGGGCTCAAAAAGGCTTGTACCCAGAGCCATAAAACTATATGAAAACAAAAAAATCAACGTTCAGAGGTATTGTACGTCGGTGGTATGCACGGCGTGAAGGTAGTAGTGCGCTATCTGCCGCCCGTTATCAGCCACCAGCGCCACTCGGGGCAAAGCCCCCGCCAACAGCACGGGCCGCGGCGGGCGCTCCGCCGATACTTCAAGCTGCGGCAACTGCGCTAGGTATTCCAACAGAGCGCTGCGATCCTCGAAAGTTCGCGTGCCGTACACCAGCTCATCTTCCGCCGGGGTCAACGTCTCCCACGGCATCGACGTCTCGAAGTACCCGCCTTCGCCCTGCAATTACCGCCCCATAGTGTTATATCATGAAGACAGATAAATACATATCGTCACGCCTGTCTCCCATAGGGGTTGGCAGAGATCAAAGATCTCCATCTGCTACGATCTCGGCTTACTTTCCTTGCTTCCTCCACATGTAAGCTCGCTGGTAAAAAGTACTCTTAAGTACTTTTGACCTGGCCTTTCCTAAAAACTTCGACAATGTGGTCAAGGTATGTTTTCATTGGTCTTCCGTTACCTACCGATCATGAAGACACTTGGTACTTTACCAATTTGCCGTATTTTTCCAACTAAAAGACGCACCTTGAATTACAAGATGATTTTTTAGGGAAATTTAGTGTTGCTTTCGGATCATAAGATGCACTTTTTGAGTTCACTAGTGAGTATGTAGAAAGATGCATCTTATAGTCCGAAAAATAAGGTAAAAATTTAAATAAATCGCACAAAATGCAACGCATGCAATTACAGGCCAGGCCTCATACAGGCCTAATAGGTATCGACGACCATAGACAAACAGTGTGGGTAAATCTGAGTTTTCCCCGCTTGTCTTGAGATAACTTGCGTAATAGTGGCGTGCAAAAGTGCGTAAATTTACGGGCTATAAGACGTTCCTCGACTTTTCCCGCCAACTTACATCGGTAACGTTGTGTTTTATTTCATTTTCATAATCTTATATTTTTATTATCAATTATATTGTTTAATTGTGGTGGCGTATTATACAATATAGTTCGATTAAGGCGTATAAGTGAAGTGATATGAAATAAATGAGTGTATAATGAGTTTTTATATTGACTGAAAAAGTCCATAGAAGGTTTTGGAGAAATTGCCACAATTTTATAATATCAAGACGTAACGTGATAAGCTGATTTGATGTAACAAGTCAGCTTATCACACCTGCCTCTTGCCTGCTCAGTCAATATTTCTTTAACAGCACTGCCGTATAGTACAGCAAATAGATACATAATAGGTGAAGATTTTTGTTTGAGTGTTTACCTCGAAAGTGGAGACTGCGTAATGGTTGCCTCTCTTGGCGGTTACCATGGAGACGAGCGCCCCGTCCTTGTTGACAATGGGCGCGCCAGCCACATAGTGGTTCGCGGACTCGAAGGTGGGTGCACATCTCCACTGCGCGAGCCGGCCGTCGCTCGAAACCACCAGGATACGTTTGCTGCGGTTCAGGAACACCTGAGCCAGGAACACCCACACATTGCATTGCATGAATTCATATACATTTAAATCACTAGCCGTCCAACGTCGGTCGATACTCGGTCGTAATTCATTAGGTTTTTAAAACGTCGTCTGCCCCGGCACTTTCACGAGTTCCGGTCCAGAAGCCAATTTAACCCTTTGCATTCCAAGCTTTCTTCCATTGGACATTTTTGAAGTGGTAGAGCAACGCTGTAGACGAATACTTTGTCAAGAATGGCATATTATTTGTCTGTCGTATGAATGGGCCGACTTGACCGGGGAAGTACCACGCTCCCGCAGAAAACCGGCGTCTGAGTGGTAGCTTGGCTATCGCGCTCCTTTCGGTGAGCGGTTAAGTTCCAGAGGCCCAACCCCCCTCCGTCTACCCCATCCTCCACCCCTCCCATAATAACACTTTATTTAAAGGCCGGCAACGCTTCTACACTGCCTGTGGCCCAGCGAATGTTTAAGGGCGGCGTTGATTGCTTTGCATCAGGTGACACGCCTGCTCGTTTGCCTTCTTGTACTCATTCATACTTATGCATGTATATTATAATGATGATGATGAATACAATAAAATTGAACAGATAAAATAAAAAAGGCTTACAATAATCTCGTGATCTACCAGCCGCCAAAGATATCCCGGAGCGATCGCTTTAGTTGGTGTATTTTAATATCGAAAATAATGAATGTTTTTGTATTGTGGTCAATCAATATATTATTGTATACGAGACAAATGAGTTTACATTTCAAGGTCGACTAATAGCCTCACTTCTGTGTTAAGTGCCCTCCTTATGTACCTTCTCAGCGGTGTTTTCGTCCAAACGCACGTACGCCAGTTCACCCAGCGGCGCCAGGATCTGCTCCGTGAACAAGCCGCAGTAGTGGTGGGTGGTGCTGGCGCGCTCAGCTATCTGGATAGATACAGTCAGTTACTTGTCAAGAAACGCTACTGCCTGAGATGGTCGCTCAGCATGAATCATCATAACACAAGTCGGGTTACGTGGGACGTACACACCCCACGCTTTACAACTGTATTGTTTTGTTTGATTAATGGAGTCAGGCGTTACTTTGCGGAAATCCATCACTATGTGGACAGTTAAAACTTTTACTTAGCTAAGATCCGCGACCAGCGAACAACAATAGAAAACTAATAATGTGCATTTTCCTGCTGGATGAAGTGGATTCACAGGGAAGACAACCGTTAAGTCACTTAACGGTTGTCTTCTGTAGAGTCTCCCATACCTGATGATGCCTCGTGTTGAGGCGAAACATGTGTCGTTTGCAAGGTGAAAAAGTGGGGGTGTGTGTTTGGTGTTGTGTATAGTGGTTGGTGGGTGGAGAGGTGCTGACGGCCTAACTCAAGGCGCCACCTAAACCGATCTTCGGCTACACGCATCCAGTCTCTGGCAGCCGCCTTGCGCACATCGTCGCTCCATCTAACAGCGCCCCACACTACGTTTGCCGAGTCGCGGTCTCCACTCCAGCACTCGTCTACTGCAACGATTGTCGGTTCTAACAAACGTGTCCAGCCCATTGCCACTTCAGTCTGCTAACTTGAAGAGCTACGTCGGTGACTCTGGTTTCTGGTTTCGAATTACTTCATTTCGAATTCATCATATAACCGTATGGTGGATAGAATGTATCATTTCATTATACAATATGATCATCTTCATCATCATTTCCGAGCTCACCTACCTCGTCAGGAGTGCAGCAATGGATGGGCACCGCGGAGCCGAAGCTGGCAAACTTCTTGCCATCTCGCCCGTGCAGCTCCACCGGAATGGACAGAGACTCCACCAGCCCCTTGTATACTTCATTCAGTACCGTACGCTTGGACATTTCGGTTCTCTGTGGTAGCATATTGTTAACAATAAAATAATATAAAAAGCCTTTTTTGAAAAGATCACTTTCTTAAACTAAATATTTATCATAAATCCATTGGATATAAAATTGGAAAGTTATATTTAATCTAATATGTATATAAAATTCCCGTGTCACAATGTCTGTCGTTTGTCTCCACTAAACTCCGAAATTACTAAACCCATCTTAATTACATTTTGTACACTGTGTGTAATTCGGTCCAACTTGAGACATAGGTTAGTTTCTATCTCGATTAATGATCTCAATATTTTTGTATTGCAAATTTAATGTTTATTGGACAGACAACTATTTGTCTGTTGTATATAAGTTTTTATTATTTATGGGATATGAATGCAATCAAGCAAAAATATCGTATCCCGTCGTCGTCGACCTGACCTGACGGGCTTTCCAGATTTGAGCTAACTTCATGACCAGCTAGTTTAAATTTACTGTTTATTACCCACTCATTAAATAAAATATTCACACTAACAAAAAAAGCACTAAGAAGAACAATATATATATATATATATATATATATATATATATATATATATATATATATATATATATATATATATATATATATATATATATATATATATAAAGAAAGTAATTCGATACTCAAGTACCCCGGAAAAAATTTACAACCTCAACACGGTGAAATTTAAATTGTAAAATTAATCCCAAACAAGCTGTTTACAATAAATGTTTGTACACCACGCCCCGATTAGGCAACATATCGTAAATTCTGATAATTTACGTCATTGTAATGATGATTGATATTAATAAGATTAAATATTAATTCGAAGGCAAAATCAATTCGACTGTTAATCCAATATTTAATATATTGGATCAATCAACCTGCTGAATCGCGATGGTAACTCCAGTTACGCAAGTGTTTTGAGCTTCTGCGAAATTTAAGCGTAATTGGCTCATAAATGGCGATCTTCTCTTTGTACGTCTTATTTGCCGCCATTTTGGTCTCTTTCTCCCTCCTAAGTAATGGTTTGCCATCTTCCATTCCTTAAAGTTTGCATACAATTCCAGAGGAATTCGAGCCCCATCCGAACATTTTTCTGTGAAAAACTAACCACCTATCTCTTCCAGTTTCCCTAGTAATTAGCTTGCGGTCAGTAATTAACGCCCGCCATAGACATCCGAAGGAAGCCAAGACAAGCAGTTAGGCTGGGCAGCGCTAAAAAACTTCGTCAAGTCCAGCAGTGGACTGCCGCGGACTAATATTGATAGACATTCGGAACACTATATTTATTACAAATGCCGGCCGTTCTGTTGGCGGCCTTTATGATGTAAGTAGACTTGATTTTTGAAGGTTCCAATGTCGCATCGGTTCGGACATACCGCAGAAGTAGGTAGCTGGCTCCATAGAATGCTCTGTGGTGGTGCGTGCAATGCAAGTTTCAGAAAAAACACACCATAATTGATCGCCATTCATCCAAATGGTATTAATGAAACTTTTTTGTACGTGAGTACTGCGGTAGTGGAATTCAGCTTTACGAATTATTCCGAACATAATCCTCGGAGCTCCTCTTCTCCTCCTCCGTGGTAAAAGTGATATGAGACATCCCTCCGCAATGCCAGAGAATCAAGCCCAGGCTAGATCCTTATCATCGACGATTCGAACACGAACAGCTCGACGGTCTATGCGGTTAAATAGAAGAATAAATCCTCAGAGCGCTCCTCCGTGGTTTAAAGTGATATGAGACATCCCTCCGCAATGCCAGAGAATCAAGCCCAGGCTAGATCCTTATCATCGACGATTCGAACACGAACAGCTCGACGGTCTATGCGGTTAAATGGAAGAAGCCGATATTGAGGTGCCCCGGCTCAGATTAGAATAGTATTCCATGGCCTTATAATTTTGTGCCGGCAAAATATTGCAAGTCTTAAAAAAAAATCTAAATTATTCTTCTATAACCTAGCATTTGTTATTGTTGTCTATGGGATATCTTACTAATACTAATAATATAAATGCGAACGTTTGTGAGTATGGATGTATGTTTGTTACTCTTTCACGACAAAACTACTGGACGGATTTGGATGAAACTTTACAGTAATATAGGTTATACATCGGATTAACATGTAGGCTACAATTTGTAAGGATTTTATGTAATTTTTTGGTCGTAATATAACGACACATGTCAATTAAGGCGGAAAAAAATCTGGCCTTTGAGAGCTATCTTGGCGTACGCTGCCTAAACCATTGGAGTTACACAAAGATGATGTACCGTAGGATTATTTGTCTTGAATAGTTCTAAATAAAAGTAATATACATAGGAATAACATATAGGCTAAATTTGTAATGATTTTATGTAATTTTAGTCGTAATATAATTTTACTATTAAGTAAAAAACAATATATTTATTTAAAATGATCTGTCACGAAACGTTAATGTGGCAGACCAAATTCCACACGAGTGAAACCGCGGGCAGAAGCTAATCTTTCATAGTGTTATTTTAAAATATGTTTCTCACTAGTATATTATCACCGAATATGAAAACAAAAAGATACAAAAATACATGATATTTGAAGAAATTATTTCTCATTTTCTTCTCCACGTCGTTACGAATCGGTAATGGAAGTTCGATGGTAAAACATTCGACGAACCACATAAAGACGAATGACATATATCCTTAAATCAAATGTTTTACTTAAAAAATAACAATTAAGTTCATCACATTCATCTAGAATGATCTTAATATTAAAAGAACTGAACATAATATTAAAAGACACCTGAAACAACTCACCTCGCAACTGAAGCAGTCACCCGCGTATAAACAAAGCTATGGTTAAACAAACTGACACCGGTACTATCTCACGATACCGGCTGATAAGATACATCTGATAATAGAACGTCACTCAGTTGATTAGAGCGTGTCCAACTGTACTCATATACGGGGCCGGCGTGACCTCTTGCGGGGTCGGTTTCAAAAATATTGCGGGGCCTTATAATATAAATTATATTCAACTTCTACACGTAAATTATTTATTTTAAATATGTGATGATTTATTTTACACAAATTACAATTTTTATAATTTTTCTTTTTTTCTTTGATGGCAATTAGTTACAAATATTATGCCACTGTTAAGTAAAATATAATAATATCCAATCTTTTGAAATGTAACAAGTCAGAGTATTACGTTACGTCTTGATAAAATGGTGTCTATTTTACCAAAATCTTCTATGGTCATTTTTAATCAACTTAAAACATTACGATACGTGCTGTTATTTCATATAACTTCACTTATACACCTTAATCGAACTATATTGCTTAATACGCCACCACAATTAAACAATATAAATTGATAATAATATAAGGTTATGAAAATGAAAGAAAAACACAACTCCAATTATTATAATTATTTTATGTACACCAACATTATTTTTACATAATCTGCCAACAGATGGCACCACAATATAAAATTAAGTTTTGTCTATTGCACCAATTTATTAAGTAATGATATTAATTTTAATACGCCAATATACACGACACATGTTTCACCACAACACAAGGCATCATCAGGTTTAATAAACTCAATGGTTCAACTGTTATCTTCCATAATTTACTGTGCCCAAGAATGCCTCGTAATGAGATGAAATATAATATTATATTATTATTATGAAATTTACAACGTGTCGTAGAAAATTTTCCGCTCCGCAGACGCATTTAAAATATTATTTCTTTCATTAATTATCCCGATTTTATTGTTTGTATTTACACTCAATTGGTCTTATTGTGTACATCAAATATACGAAAATACTTAGTATTTACATGACAAGAAGGCCTAGTGTGGTGTGGAAAGTTAGTTACATTCATTTAAATTTTTGCTATAAAAAAAAGATTTTCAATAAAAATAAATTACATTTTTAATCACTTACATTGTACAGTCACAAGAACATTCAAAAATTTTCACAAAATACAAATCATACCTCAAGTCGTAAAAAGGCTTTTTGTAAAAAAAAAGTATACGTGGACCAAAAATTGGTCCAACGTACTCACACGTACGTTTCTCTGATCACTAGTAGATTCAAATTGAATTGTACCAAACCTAGTCCACTGCCCTATTCCGTATATTCAACAACAAACATATAAGTAGTTGCAGGGTGGGCACAAATTCACAGATCTATACAAATAACAATATATTCTATCTCTTTCGCCCAAACTAGAATGCTAATATCTTCATTCCTTTTTTTCATGTATATGTACACTAACGCACTCATAAGCAACTTTGAAGGAATGGCCAGAAATCACGGCGTAGCTTTTTTTGACAAGCTAAATCCATATTTAGCTTGTCAAAATACTGTATGTATTTTGACAAGCTAAATATGGATTTAGCTTGTCAAAAAAGCTGCTGGCTATGGTTACATATGGTGTCGTACTATCACAGCTTAGTCTGCTTAATTTTTTATTGATCTATTTATGTTATAATTAGTTTTGTTAACTTGATATATCCACCTTTGTGAATACAAATACCAAATGAATAGATCAATTTAAAAACTTTTTATATAAGCATTTAAAATGACTAGTATAAGAAGAGTATTTTTTTTTTGCAAAATAAAAACAATGTGTCCGCTCCAAAACAATCCGCTACAAACAAATAGAAAAAGGACTGTTGATGAACTCGTTCTGAACATTATTCCTGTAGCAGAAGCACCAGAAAAACAAACCGACATTTTTACCATGTCTCATCATTGATTTGAGATAGAAATGACTTTCCCTTTAATCTGATGAATTTGAAAGATCGATAAGGGTTAGTTTTTGCCTTCAGATGGAGTAATTTATATTGTCAAAAGTTGTATAAAGCTGATTTGAACGTTACTGCTGATTTTATCGCAAGATTTATCTGGAACACAACAATTAGTGTGAATATTTTATATCAAATCATGCAGATCACGATTCACAACATGTTTATTTGATTTTTTGAAGTCATTATTAGATTTTATATTAATTTGCGAAATAAATAAAAACTTCTAATGTGTCTAAAATAAAAACCTGTAATGGCAAGGAACAATATTGTAAATAAATCACCCATTACTATTAAACACATATAGAGTTTATTTAGGTCTATGTATATAAATAAAATAGACAGTCAAAAGTTTTACTTAGCTAAGATCCGCGACAAGCAAAACAATAATAGAAAATTAATAATGTGTGTTTTTCTGTTGGATTAAGTGGATTTATTTGGAACTTAAACCAAAAACTTACCAAAAATGGGCCATCAATTCTCCACTATACACAACACCAAACACAGATTACCACTTTTCCGTTTTGTAATCAACAAGTGTTTCGCCCTAACACGAGGCATCTTCAGGTATAGTAGACTTTATGGAAGATAACCGAAAGTTGTCTTTGAAAGAAGACTTTCGGTTGTCATAAGATCAAAAAAAAGCAGATAGGATTTTTGAAGTAGGTATTAACTTATTATAATACGAGTATATAATCTGTGGTTAGACCACAGCTTGGCCCACGAAAATTTAGATTTTCTCGTGGGAACCAGATTTTTGCCATGGGTACAAATTAGCCTACTTATGTGTTAGTCCTTTCTTTTAATTATTTTTGTGCCAATTTTCATTTAATTCTGTATAGCCGTTTCACTATGGAGATATTACAAACATACACACCAACATTTGCATTTATAATTATTGTATAAGTGTGATTATCAAAACATAAATTATTAATAAGTTATTGTGATTTATGGAAATACATTTACATGACAAACGATTCTGTTTATTTTTTAGTTAACACGTTGACGGACAGTAGGAACAAGCGAAGTTCGAAAATTGACACTATATGTTTTTGTGATTTTTAGAATGTTAGAAGTATAGTTTTACTCTTTCTGCTTAAATAAACTTAATTTTGATTAATTTAGTACCTTTAATTAGGTTGCGGCTATAACAGCAAAAATTTAAAAACGTAAATGACAGGTTTAATGGTTCAAACAAGCAATTTTTGTATGCAACAAAGTATTTTTGGGAGTTTTACACGAAATGTTAGTTCTTAATCAAACAAAAATAAATAAATGACAAAAAAATTTATTATAATTTTATAATTATTATACATTATTTTCGCACTACTCCCTTCACAACCACGTGCATACTGAATCTGCAACTCGTATAACAGGTGAAATATGAACTTCAACCTAAAAAGATGTTTTCAAAACACGACACTATGCTTCTACGTATACGCCAGTAAGTGCACATTTGTGCTGCTATAGCCGTAGTGTCTAAAAACGACCGTTTCGTTTTGGACGGCTATAGCAGTCATGCCACATTGTGAACTTCGCTTTGACGGCTATAGCCGCAATTGTCCGTCAACGTGTTAAAAATGTATTTCGGACCTAAATCGGCTTGTGACGATGCGGAAGCTAAAAATCTAAATACATCCCTGTACTTGATTTATGTGTGAGTAAAATGTCAATGTTGTAAAACTGAGACGCAATTTTGTGTCTGTGTATTCAACACATTTATAGTTCTTTCTCTTTTACTCCCCAAAATCCCCTAATAAGCTGTGTTGCAACCATACAAAAGTTTTCACTGTTCTATCGTCCTGTTTGTCGTTCGTTTTTAAAAAACTAAAGTTTATTATTCAAAAGCGATACGTGTACGTTTTTAAAAAAATTAAGGTTTATTATTCAAAATCGATGTTAAGCGATGTTTATTAATACAAATACAATTATTACGAAAAACTATTTTTTTTATATATTCACGCCTATCCCCACAGGCAGAGATCACAGAGCTCCATCCGCTACCATTCATCGCAGCGAAACGGCTCTCCATTGGTCGCTTCTTGCCCTCGTGAGAATCAGGACGTGACGGGTGGCGAACCACGTTGCCATCATTCGCCGTTGGAAAACTATATTATATTGATTAATTATTAAACCTAACTCATATGTGAAACTCTCTCTAGCGAGTGGCAAAATGAACTAGATGCATGTAGCCAAAGATCGACCTAGAAGGTTCGCTAGAGTTTTATCTAGCAATGGACTTCCATAGACTGATGATAATAATTAATAAAGTATTAAGTTTGAAATATTTTTCATCACTATAAGACACGCTTTTTTTTATTTATCGACCTAATCGAATTTGCCTCATTTACAATATCTGCTTCTTCTTTGATTGCGATTAATTATAAATGTAACCAGTGTCAAGTAAAATATAATAACATCCAGAACCTATAATATAAATATACTTCTCAACTTATTACGTTGTCTTGATAAATTGATGGCCATTCTATTAAAAACTTCTGTGAACTTTTGGAGTTTACTTAAAAAGTATTTATTATTTGTATTTATTTCATATTATATCACTCCCACTTATGTGCCTGAAGCGAACATTAATATATTCGTACAATATACAACTATATATTAAACAATATAATAGATAATAACATAATATTATGAAAATTAAATAAGAAGACTACTTCATTAATGTAAGTTGGCGAGAAAAGTCCTTTTACAATGTTATGCTCACAAACATGTATTACAAGTCTGTGGTTATTCCAATCAAATCTAGTCATTGGATTTTAAGTCTGTAATACTTTTTAGGGTTACAATTAATGTGTCCGCTGTCATACATTTGAGAGTTATTAAAGTTTATGGTAGGGGAATCCCTAGTGTGACACGACAACAAAGTACGTGTTATATATTATAAGCTCTATTTATAGATAATATTAAAACGATTTTAGAAAAGCAAAAAAATGGTGTCAATGTGCCTGATGTCTTCAGTTTGTGTAATAATCGTTTTTGTTTTTGCATAATAAGTATCCGACCAGTAGATAAATTACAAGTCTTTTTTATAAAATACATATATTTAGTATATTTTATATAAATAAAACTCTACACATACATTTATACTAAGATTCTCGGTACTGTGGCTTGCCCGCCGTACTGCTTCGGCGACACCCGGGATCTTTGGATCTTCTTCAAATTGATATTAATTTATTCTTGCGTTTCATTATACATTTATATCATATTCATGTTTATACTTTATTAACACTACGTTTTATATCTTAATATATATGTATTATAATTTCAATGTTTTGTGCCGGACGGGTGACATATCTATTCTAAAAGACGTCAGTCGAACTAATGCATTTTGTTTTATAACAATTTATTTCTTTTTCATTTTAAATTTGAATAGTACGAATGTAAAAAAAAGTAATGTAATATAAAAGATTCTAATGCATTAGTGATACATTTATGAATGTATCACTAATGCATTAAAATCTTTTATATTATATCATGTATTTTAGGTAGGCCTTCCTTGCATCAGGAAGCAAACGCTTCACCACTGTTTTAAGTCAATTTTAATACAAGTCAAGTAAACTAACTATTAAATAATATTCTCATTTGAGAGGAATAGTTTTAGGTGTAAATGTAAATAAAAGTATTGATTGAATAACAATTTTATTATTTATTTCTATTTATTTATATATTACTATTTATCTATAATCTTTGTGTATCAAGATAAGGTCCAAGTCGGTGCCCGGCGACAGCCGCGCATCCTGAAAACGTGAAGGGGCGGAGGCGCAGAGCTGGTCAGAGAGCGCTGGGTCGCGGTACACCATCTTGTTACCACTCACTCCCACCACCATCACGTAGTGGCCTCTGTATTGGCTGCCAAACGCTCGTCTGCATACAGAAATAATTTTATTCCTTCTTAGAATGTACCTGAAGATGCCTAACTCGTGTTGAAATTAAACTGGTTGTATACATTGTTGAAATGCCGTATTTCAACAATGTATACCGTATTATTTTTCATACCGTATTTCGTGTATGTTATTAGTGACAGTGTTGAAGTTTGAAAAAATTCTTGAAACTGTTTTTCGATTAGAATTTACACTAGCGATTTTTTATTTATTTCTACGGTATATTGTATCGACGCAAAAGAGCGAAAACGATGCAGAGATAAAAAAAATCCTTGCATATTCGGAGCAGAAAATAATACTTCATCGAATCGTCTGAGTCTCAAAGCTATATCTATGAAAGATATATATATGATCAAGTGAAAACTTTGTTTGTACAGCATTGAAACTGACTGTTTTTGAATGATCAGATACAATTTCTTCAGAAATCTTAAGTCTTTTTGGCTGTGGTGGTAAGTTTTCATTTTGTGGTATACTACGTTTTTGCTATTTTGAGTCGATACATTTAATAATTGTATAACAATAAAGCCAATTACTAATTTCTTATAAGAATTAACATATTAAAAAATAAATTGAGAGCAGGACATTAGAAAATAAACACAATATAAAAGCTAGAAAGAAAATGTATACAAAGAGGAAAACAATCAGTAACGACTTATCATTAAACGTAACCCTTTGTGCGGTGATTTTGAGTGTGTATGTGTGGGTGGGTGGGTGCGTGTGCATGTGTGGGTGGGTGGGTGCGTGTGCATGTGTGGGTGGGTGGGTGCGTGTGCATGTGTGGGTGGGTGGGTGCGTGTGCATGTTTGGGTGGGTGCGTGTGTATGCGTGTGCGTGCATGCGTGTGTGTGCGCATGAGCGCGCGTGCGTGCGTGCGTGTGTGTGCGTGTGTGCGCGCGTGCGTGCGTGTGTGTGCATGTGCGCGCGTGTGTGTGAGCATGTGCGTGCGTGTGGGTGCGTGTGTGTGTGTGTGCGTGCTTGCATGTGTGTTGTGTGTGTGCGCGTGTGTGCCTTGTATCGTATAATCAGGATGATTATACGATGTCAATATAATCATCCTGAATACAAGACTATGATAACTTGATACACCCACCTCAATTCCACTGTGAGCTTGTTCCGTTTACATATATCACAAACGAGCAAGGAACCATCTACGAGGACAATGGCGGGTCCCCGGCTTGCCACGTGAGCTATGAGTTCTTGATTGGTCAATGCTCTTTCATGAACTTCGATTCCAGCAAGAGTTGTGTTCGCAAAGCGCTTTTCTATCCGCAGCCTTTCCTATTTTGGACAAATACAATTATGAACCAACATCAATATCACTCCAGTTATAAATCATTGTCAATATCAGTAATAGTCCACTGATGACCTCTGAAATTGATGAAGTTGTTTTTTTGTTCCAGGATAATAAGAATTTGGGATCCCATGTGAAATTGAAACCTTTTTTCAATTTTGTTTTTAGAGTTGGAAACAAATACCTGCAAAATTTATTTATTTGGTATACGTTTACGGAATATCTTTGCCTAGCCAGGTATTCGTACACGGGTACTCGACCCCGGTCTCCCGAACCTACCGTATCAATCCTTGTCTTCCGTTGCGGTACTATCATATTCCTATCATCCTGCCTAAATCCATCTTTCCTTTTCTCTGCCCTTTCCATTCTTCTCTATCCTTTTCCGTTCCTATCCGGTCCACGGTCCACGGTCTGCCGTGCCAATGGATGTGTGGCTAGGAGCGAGCATAGGCGCAAGCGTGCCGACCGTCCCGGGATCGGGCTCCCCCGGGTACTATAGTGCCTTACCTCAGCGTGCGGAACTCTGCTGGGGCTGACCTCCATCCTCGCTTGCGGCTCGTGGGATTCACTAAGACGAATTTAAATATACCTAATTTGTTGAAAAATGACGGCGACGTGGTTCGCCACCCGTCACGTCCTTATTCCCACGAGGACGAGAAGCGGCTAACGGAGAGCAGATTTGTTACGATGAATGTGAGAGGAAGGATGGATGAGTGTGGAGAATGCAAGGAAGATGTGCCGGGATCGCAGCGGATTGAGATCTGTGGTCTCTGCCCACTCCTACGGGAGACAGGCGTGACGATATGTAGAATTGGGAATTGTATGCGAAATTTATTGTCATTTGTGTATGAAACAAACTGGCGGATAAATTTATGTCTCTGGTACATGTTTTGAAAATAATAACAAACAATCAGTAGATAAATATTTTACACTCACATCCTAGTGTTCCTTGTACCTAGAATACTTGCATTCATCCCCATCCAGGAATCGTACGCACACTCCTTAAGTACGCAAGTGAATACCTAACCACTATAATATAATCGTCATGGACATTCTTGTTTTACTGACCTGATTTTTAATTTTCTCACTGTAAACTGTTTTGTTGCTGACGCCTTTTAGAGTTGTATACATGGAATGTGTAATGCCAAATCTGTTAAGTATAAACAAAAAATGACATCGCGTGCGTATATTAATTAAAATTAAATATTTCATAAAAACTGATAACACTGCTTTATTTTAGTTTTCGATCATAACACTTATAAGACAACTAAAATTAATATAATCAGGCGAAATAAAAGATTTTTTTCTGGATATAAAAATTAAATAAATAATGCATTCGTCCATCTTTTTTCTTCTTCTTTGATGGGAATTAGCTATAACTATTATGCCAATGTCAAGTAAAATTGTAACAAGCGTCTTAAAATGTAAATTTAAGTTAGCACGATACGTGTAGTTGAAGAGATGGCCGTTCTTCCAAAACTTGCGTGGAATTTTATAGTCAAGTGTCGTATTTTTAAACGATACACTCATTTATTTCATTTCAGTTCATTTCTACGCCTTGATTGAGCTATATTGAATAAAAAACCACCATAATTAATAAACCGACCGATTGGCTCAGTGGCGCGGCCCTCCGCCCACGGAGTCAATGGTCGCGGGTTCGATTCCCGCATCGGAATAAATATTTATATGGATTTATAAATGTTTATTCCGAGTCTAGTAACCCCCCCAATCCGCATTTCCTTTCCTGCCCCTTTCTTTCTTCTCTGTCCTTCCTTTCCTTTCCACCAATCCAAGGTCTGCCGTGCCAATGGATGCATGGCTAGGGGCGAGCCTAGTCGCAAGCGTGCCCATCGTCCTGGGATCGGGCTCCCCCGGGTACTATGGTGCCTTACCTCAGCATGCGGGGCTCTGCTGGGGCTGACCTCCATCCTCCCTTGCGGCTCGTGGGATTCACTAAGACGAATTTAATATACCTAATTTGTCGAAAATGACGGCGACGTGGTTCGCCACCCGTCACGTCCTGATTCTCACGAGGGCGAAAAGCGACCAATGGCAAGCCGTTTCGCTGCGATGAATGGCAGCGGATGGAGCTCTGTGGTCTCTGCCAACCCCTGCGGGGGATAGGCGTGAATATATAAATAAATAAAAAAAATTAATAAAGGAAACTGATAATATATATATATAATATGAGATTATAAAAATTAAATAAAAAGTCAACGATACTTATGTCACTTGGCGGGAAAAATATTTTTAGTTATTTAAAGATATCTATGGAACTGGGATACCCACGCTCACGAAAGAACATTACCGTTTTAATAAGTAACACAAATCTATAGTCCACGTAGTTCTCTGGAAGCCTTCTTCGTGACATATCTTGTTGAAATTGTCAAGTAAATGTTTTCGTTGCTCGGTGGACAGCGACATCACAACGCAGGCAACACCACAGTCCCAGCTGAATCGTTGTTGAAAATGCTGCACCCTATGCTCTACATACATGGATCGTCTTGTTGGTTTTTCGAAAAGTTCCCGAAAAAAATTACTTACCAATATTATATGTATATTAAAATGCAAAGATAAAACTTTGAGATTTTGTATAGTTAAAGTGATGGAGGACTGGAGAAAGATGAAAAAAATAAAAAAATGAAGAAATTAGATGATCACTAGTTTTTATAATTTGATATACTTTTAAATTAGAACATTTAAATTCAAAAACCATATTTAATGCGTTCCATTTATAATAAATATAAAAAATAATTTTTAGTTGGAGAATAATCGCTTATAAAAATTCAAATTTAAAATGAATAGATAAGATATCACAACAAGTTTATAGATAAAGAAGCAGGACTACCTATCATAGGAAAATGTAATATTGTTTTACTCACGTTATGTTTTCGATGTTAAATATTGAGTTACAAAATTAAAAGAATAACATCTTTGACATCACGATTTGTACGAAAATCGAAAGATTTGATGGTTAAATATCTCTTCATATATTTATCAGATAATACGATATTGTAATGATATGAATAACCAACAACTAATTCATGATATATGATAAATATATATTAAAATAACCGATAAGCGTTTATATTTGATATTTTTATCGAAACCTTTAAATTTGAATACTAAATTGTTGAAATTGTAATTTATAACATTAATAAATACTTGAAAAATTATGAACTTTTTTAAATTAAAATATAATTTAAGATGAAATTAATAATTTTACAGACACTTAAATGAAATCACTTATGAAAAAAATGCCAATATCGTAATAATAATAATTCTTTATTTGAATAATGTGAGGTGTAACAAGATGAGAAGAGACGTATGCTCCATCACATTACCACTTACGGCGTACAAATTTCATTAATTATTACACACTATTAGAAATAACTAAAACAATTATTACAGATCTAAATACATAACTATTATAATATCATTAAAATTATAAATTATTATTACATTTATATATTATTTTTGTTTATCTATTATATACATTTGATCGATTTTTTAAAGTAAAAAGTCCTTAATATTATAAATATTGGCATCTATTAGCCTTTCATGTAGCTTTTTTTAAATAATGTTGCGTTCAATTCCTTTAATTCGTGAGGTATATTGTTGTAGATGCATATACATATAAAGAGGCAGCTATTTATATATTTGCTGAGTCTGGGGTGGTCATCTGATACTAATCTTCGTAAAGACTATTATGTTAAAATCAATATAATACGGTAAAAAAACTTATATTATTTATACACAATTTAATTCAAGACCCAAAAATTTTGATGAAAATTTTTGTCTTGAAGCTCAGTATATGTATTAGATAAGTAGTTTCTACGTATCAAAATAACGGACTCAACAGAATTATTTGATTCGTATGTTGGTTGTAATAGAACAGTGTAGGGGATGTTTAACAGAGACCTGATCTCAGTGAGTCGTTGATTATTCAGTCAATAATATTCTTGAAGTTAATAAAATATCTATTAAACTAAATTTCCTAAATGGATAAAAAGCCTAGTAGCCAATATCATGAAAGAAGAAACATAACATATACAGATTATAAAATATATTCATATACAATACATACAGATCAGCTGTTTCGCTTCTGTTTCAATCCAGCCGAAATGAATGAAAAAATTGGAAAAAAAATAATTTAAAGAGTATAGTTTGATAATGGCACTAAAACGAACTATGTTTAAATTATTACTTACTCCCAGATCACAACGTGGTATATACAGGTTAAGACGTTTCAGTACCAGGACTGCTGTTAATGAAGATGACAAAAATAAGGAAACACATTTTGGTTTTCAAACTGTGAAAGAAGAGGAAAAGTGGAAGAAAGGTACGTTAGATATTTAATTATTAAGTAACTGTCCATTTCTTCTGCTCCTTGTTCATTCTGCTGTAGACAAGCTAGTCACAAAATCACTGACCAATAATGAACAGCAGAGGCAAATGGCTAGCTCGCTGATTTTGTAACGTAACACCTGAATCTATAAATCAGAAGTATTTTATTTAGTTATTGACTACATTGTTAAGTTTTATTTTTGCTTTCTTAGTTCACGAAGTGTTTGAAACAGTGGCTGAAAAGTATGACATAATGAATGATGCTATGTCTCTTGGTGTGCACAGGGTTTGGAAGGATATTTTTATGCACAGACTTGGACCAACTCATGGGACAAAACTTCTCGATGTAGCTGGAGGAACTGGTAAGAAAAGATTGTTTTTTTTTATTTTTATTATTACCATTTGATTTCTCATATAAATTTAAAAAGACTTCATGTTTTGACATTTCTAAGATCCTTGTTGACATTCTTAGTTGTTACCTATGAGAAAAATATGGATCATTTTAATAGACCAATGGTAAAATTGGGCCCCTGACCTTGGAATTTAAGCACAAACCCAAACAGTTGAGCTAGTGCTGCTTAAAGTTGGTTAATTATGTGATGATTCAGGTATTGGTTAATGGTCTCTATTATATATTTATATAATGCATTTGCAAACAGTATCAGGTATTTTCACTTATCTTTTCCTGTTGGCAGGTAAAATTGATGGAATGTTAGGTACCCCTAATTGCCATATAATACAAATTATTTTTTCAGGCGATATATCATTCAGATACATAAATTACTTGAAGAATCTTGGTCCAGTCCCAGAAGGCAAACATAGTAGTGTTACTATTTGTGACATTAACCAATCCATGCTTGATGTTGGCAAGTTACGTGCTCAAAGGTGTGCCTTTTTATTATTAACAATGTTAAAAACAAATTTCGGCAGACCTCCCCAGAATCGGGCTCCCCGGGTACTATAGTGCCTTACCTCAGGATGTGGGGCTCTGCAGGGGCTGACATCCATCCTCCTTTGTCGCTTGTGGGATTCACTATGACAAATTTTAATAAATCTAATTTGTTAAAAAAAGATGGATATCACCTATTACATCCTGATTCCCATGAGGGTGAGAAGCAACTAACCGAGAGCCGTATCACAATAATGAATGTGAAAGGAAGGATGGATGAGTGTCGAGGAAGCAGAAAGGGTGTGCGAGGATTGTAGCAAATGGAAATCTGCGTACAAACCCCTACACGAGATAGGCGTGATAATAAGTATGTTAAAACAAATTGAAAATGCACCTCAGTGACAGTGACCTAAAACTTTTGATGGGTGTCTTGTAGCCCTTATCAGATTGCATGACTATTTTGTCAATTCATTTAATCCAGTCAATTGCTATCCATTAGTTTTCAACGAAATTAGTAACTAGCTTCCCTTAAACATGCATCCCACATTGTGTAAGATACAATCTCCACTTCATTGCTTATTGTCTTCATCTTGTTGTTTTTTGGTATACAATTAAATCAAGGGAAACAAACTGAAGGTAGAACATGAATAGTAGTATTATCTTCATTGTAGATCTGTTCCTATAGTTTGAGTATTTCCTATATTGTATTTTAACAATCAACTTTTAATCACAATTAGAATTTTTACTTAGCTAAGATCCATGGGCAACAAATAAAAATAGAAAAATAATAATGTTTTTTTACTGGAAAAGTGGATTTAAAGAGGAACTTAAACTAAAACTATCTAATTATCAGTGTCTATATATTACTCTTGACAATTGTTGGTGTAACATCCACTGGCTAGATGAAGCATCAAGTTGTGCAGGACGACTACCAGAAAGTAGATGCATGTAGCCAGAGTTGACTACGTGACGACGGTTCCCGCGTCTAGCAGGGCTGATGATGATGGTGATGCTACAATGCCACATGTTGTGACACCAGCTATCATGCATAACTCCCTCATCACTTTCTTATCATTTTCAGACAAGGGTATTCAAAAGAAACGTGCGGAGTCGATATAGAGTGGCTCTGCGGTGATGCGGAGAAACTCCCCCTACCCGATGACAGCTTCACAGCGTACACCATCGCGTTTGGAATAAGGAACTGCACACATATCGATAAGGTGAACATTTGTTCTAGGAAGACGGAGGCAAAAGATCAGGTCACCTGATGGTATGTAAATACTGCCGTGGTTACTATTCGCAATGCCAGGTCAAAATGAGTTTTTCACTTTTGATATGGGAGGTTAGGAAGGTAGGGCCTATTCTTGGTTAGCTTGAGTTGTCATATTTGTCATAAACAATCCTAGCTTCACTGTTTGATTTAGGACAGGGATTCCTAAAGTGGTTGGAGTCAACCTCTCGGGGTCGAAACTCAACTGTCAATCAAATTTAAAAACTTTGTTAAATTGGTATCTTGTATCCATAGGAAAAAGTGATTTGGCTATGGGGGGTTTGAGATATCAGTTTATTTTTGAAAAGGATTCGCTTGAAAAATAGTTTAGGAATCTCTGGTTTAGTGTAATGAGATTAAATCTTATTGCTTATTGCGTTGGCATTTTTTCTTAAAGCTTTCTAATCTCGTATTAACCCTATGTTTTATTGCGGTGGATTTTAAAATGATTTTTTTTTTAAATCAGACCGACTGCTAACATTTATAGAATTCTAGCATTATCTGAGTAGGTATACTGAATTTTCCAGTTTACATAAAAAAAAGCTGAAGACTATGTCAGATTTTTTTTATATAAGGTGGTGATGACCTCCAAGAACATTTTAATGGCAATTCTTAGTATGCAACTGGTTTTGATTGTTATGATAATTTGATTTTTCAATTTTGCTATCAGGTATTAGAGGAGGCGTACCGTGTGCTGTCTCCCGGAGGCCGCTTTATGTGTTTGGAGTTCAGTCATCTACCTAATCCAGCCATGCAGTGGTATGTCACCTTAATTATACGAATACAGACAAGTATTCTCGCATGCTATGAAGAAAAAATTATATATAATCAACTCAAAAATAAAGAGCGAACCTCAAGTTAATCTCTCAGTATAATATATACATTAAATTGTAATGATTTGACAGTTCTTAATCTACTTTGTTTCGTTTGCATATCTTGTTCATATAAATATAAAATTAATAATTATGGTACGCCTTTTCCTTTCTTCGCTATCGCATTCTCGCTTCCGGCTTGTGGAATTCACTATGACGAATCTTAATATACTTAATTCGTCAAAAAATGACAGCCACGTGGTTTGCTACCCGTGACGTCCTCATTCCCACGAGGGCGAGAAGCGACGAACGGAGAGCGGTTTCGCTACGATGAATGTGAGAGGAAGTATGGATGAGTGTGAAGGAAGGAAGGTGTGTCGGGATCGTAGCGGAGATTTGTGGTCTCTGCCTAACCCTACAGGTAGACAGGCGTGACGATATGTATGTATGTCTTTGTTCCTAGTTTTAACTTGTTGAATTCATTCTTCAAAACACAATTTCTTAAAAGAATAATTCCATACTTATGAATAGGGGGTTGTGGTTACACCTACTACTGCACTACACATAATTGAAATAATGGAGTAATTATTTTTTGCAGGGTATATGATCAATACTCGTTCCAAGTGATACCAGTTTTGGGGCAGTTGATATCAGGCCAGTGGAAACCATACCAATACCTTGTTGAAAGCATCCGACAATTCCCCGATCAGGTAATGTTATATTGCAAGAGTGTTTCATTTTCTCTGTGCAAGAATATGAAAGTTATTATAAATATAAAAACAATAGCTGCGTTTGTAAGTTATACTGTCCCGGGATAAAAATCTAGTTTTACAAGTAATCCTTAAAAAAAATTACTGCACAAAAATTTATTTATGTATAAGTGCATTATGTAATATTTTTTTTTTCAGGAGAAATTCAAAGGGATGATAGAGGATGCAGGTTTCAGAGAAGTGACATATGAAAATTTGACATTTGGAGTTGTTTCAATTCATTCTGGCTTTAAAATATAGTTTTAAGCGAGACTCGGTGTGAACAAAGTTTGAGAAGGGTACAAGGCCCACAGCAACAGCATTTTATGGATATAACTGATTAATAATTAGTACTTCTCCCATGACCATCTAAATATCTTTAACAACATCTTGTCAAAATCAGTTGAGCTATTCCTGGAGTTAAGTGGTAAATGGTGTGGAGTTATTATAGTACTATCTTCATGTTCGTTTGTTTGTTCTCATAGAAATATTCTGATAAAATGATCGAAGATATGTATAGACCAGTGATTCTCAAACACTATGAAGCTGCACTTTTATAACAGAAGTTATCAGGAATTTAAATTATAAAAAAATTTTACTTGTTTTGTAACGCGTTATTTCCTAGAAAACAGACTTATGCCTCAAATCAGCTTACACATGTCAGGCCCTTTCTTAAGTCGTTAAAAGTGCACCAAAAAAATGGTTGAGAATCACTGGTATAGATAGGGTGTCGGTATTAAATATATTTATGAATTAGGTACTTAGGCAAAGTTTCCTTTGCTTAGGTAAGTGTTCCTTTACTTAGGTAAAGGTTCCCTTACTTAGGTAAAAGTTCCCTTACTTAGGTAAAGGTTCCCTTACTTATGTAAAGGTTCCCTTACTTAGGTAAAGGTTCCCTTACTTAGGTAAAGGTTCCCTTACTTATGTAAAGGTTCCTTTACTTAGGTAAAGGTTCCCTTTCTTAGGTAAAGATTCCTTTACTTAGGTAAAGGTTCCCTTACTTATGTAAAGGTTCCTTTACTTAGGTAAAGGTTCAAGAATGTAATTAAATAAAATATACAGTTTTCGATGAGGAATTTTATTTCGTCCACAAAATTGTGTTGGTCTTTGGAATGCAAATCCAGTGCCCTAATAATTACATTTCACACATTAACACTATGATATAGTCAAATATTGGACACAATCATTCGTATTTATTACAATTCAATATATATTATACAATTTGTGATTTTTAAATTTTGTATCATACAATTTATTCTAACTTGTCAACTGTACCACAAACTGCATCACTCCATTCACTCTAGTAAAAAACAAAAACTATGATTCTTCAACCGACTTTACTCACTCACATCTCCTCCGCTCAGTCACCTACATCTCATCTCGTCAGCCACGCTCGAGTAAAATCTTGTATGGAAAGCTCAATAAGCATGCTTATTATTGATGACATCAAGTTGTTAGGGCTAACACTAAATGAGCAAAGCTATCTCACGTCTCTGACGTCTCTCCTACGTCTAGAAAATAAACGCAGACATCGAGAAGCAAATAAAGTGTGAGTTAAGGATATCCAAACAAACATTAATACTCTGTACCGAGCGTGCACTCAACAATAAGTTATTTGCAAAAATTTGAAAATCATACCCAAAGATCCGTGATCCAGTGTACAGCACAGCATCGTCAGATCCGCGCACAATCCAACAAAATGTTTTAATGTTTTTCAATAGAGAGTCAAATCCGCGAACATTGCACTAATCCAAATCCCATCACAGTCCGAGATCCTTTGGTACGATCCAAATATCCGAGATTCCTGTGATCCCATCCGATCCGAGCCGAGTCGAGCCCATCCGATCCGATGCGATCCAATCCTAACACGGTCTTGCCGATCCTATGGTATCCTGACTCACACCTCCAGCCAAGCACATCCAACGAGCCCAATCCACAGTGGATGAAACAAAAGAAAATACTTTTAATTATAAACATCGCTGTGGGCAATGACAGTACGCTGTGCAGCACACACGTGTGCGCGTGCGCGTGCGTTGCTCGCTACCTTTCGTTCTGTAAATGACTCTACCGTGTATTGCTTGCTCCACGCTTCAAGAGTTCCAAATCTTATATGGTACCTTCACTAACACCAATTTTGTAACGTAACGGGCAAATATTTTTGTATACATGTGTGCACATGTGGCACAGCTTGTACAATTCTCAGTCTGGTTAGTAATCTATTCTCCTATTTAGCACAATGTAATAAATGTTACAGATAAAAACAAAATATTAATAAAAAAAAATATCCATATTTTTCATTTCAATAATTTATATGTAGAACTGGGAATCGCACGAGCTGAGCTCAAATAGAAACTCAAAAGTTCGAAGGGTGGTCGGTCGGTCGGTCGCATACAAAACGAGAAGTATCGGAGTACAGTACAGAGGACGATAGTCTTAACGCTAACCATAGTAGTAGTACAATAAGTGGTGATCGGAGCAGGTACATTGATTGGATTCAACTATCTCAAGCGTATATGTTAACATGGACATGCTTCAACAAATGCAAATAAATCCCCCGGGACATTAAACTCAATTCAAATTAACACGTTGAATGCTACGGGGGTCACTGGTGACCGGCGCACCCAGATTGATAGAAATAAATATATATATATAATTTTTAATTACCATCATTGATCTGAAAATAGGTTTATTTATACATGAAATATAGTTTTACTATGCAAACACGTTATGATGAGTCGTGGCGCCACAGACAATCCCTGTAATTGGTGTGGCATTCAATGTTATAAAAAATTCATTTAAGTATAGACTTTAAATAAAAGTAAATCTTATAAGGTTTTACTATCACTACCTTTAAATATCAAATGAAGTATCACCTGAATCGTAAGTAGAATAGAAATTTATTTTAGTTCTGGGATTGATTTTTTTGGAAAAAGGGCATGTCCACGTTATGACAGCATGTTGTAAGTTTGTAAAAATCAATATATCTACTGCGATCACTGGTAATAAGTGAAGGGGGTTGTCGCATTGCCTGCCGCGGGGCTAGGGCGCCTCGAGGCCACGCGGCCACGCCTACAGGGGTCGCTCCAGTAGCCTCCCTCGGCCGCTCCTAGCGCTGTCGATAAACATCACCTTCAGTTGCACACGTCACACACAAATGTACCTGCCTAACCTATGTCAACTTATGTTATGGAACACTAAGGGGCCGTCCATAAATTACGTCACACATTAAGGTGGAGGGGGTCAGTAAAGTGACTTCGAGTGACAAGTGCGGTTATGTTTTAACTTACAAGTGAAAATTGAAAGTGCCAAAACTACATATGTAAAAACTTGAAAAAACCAGGGTAGAAGGTAAATCGTAAAATTCTTGTGACGTATTTGATGGATGGCCCCTAATATATAATTTTGTAATTATTAAAGAAAAAAAAATGGATACAATTCAATTTCTTAGTCGCTATTAATGCAATATTATTGAATATACTTATTCAAAATAATATTTATATATTTTTTCAAACTTTTAAGCCTTTTCTTGATAATGTATCTGTAGAGATACATCAGAATTAAAAACGTAATATATTTATCAATGCTCTTGGCAATGTATCCCACAAGGTACATGTGATTTTTTTAAACTACCCTCATGAAGTTTTTTTTTCTAGACACCTTGGGTCATTAGGGTTAAGTGCTAGGAATATTATCTTGATATTCAAAAAAATAAGTCTGCCAAGTTAAGGGTTAAGAATTTGTAATATTATGGCTGGCTACACGTATTTTTGGTACAGGCACATTAGTGTACGTATGGGATATCTGGACCAAGAAACTGCCATACCATGACATACTGTCACAGAATATCTATTTCTTCTTTCTACTTTCGTTCTTTGGCCCATCAAGTTCTTCTACCCCTCCCATTACTCAGATTCTTACGCAATGCTTTTGTTTGTGGACGATTTATTATCATCAGGTGACCTCGTTGATCAATCCCTTATCTTTTTCATAAAAAAATTATATATATAAAACATATGTGGAAAAATTAGACATTTGTAAATATGATTGTATTGCCATCATTCTATTATCAAGATTTCAAGATAATTTTAAACATTATAAATTGCAAGACAGTGAGCGATCAAAAGCAAAAATTATTATAAATGAAAAAATCAACAACATACAAAAATATGGTTCACCTGTTTAACTTCACATCCTCCAATGCCAAAGTGCACTAACATTATATTGTATCCATAACAGAAAAAATCCTTTGTGTGTGTGAAGGAGTCAGGACTGATTCTCGTGTTCCACAATGTTATTTTACCCCAAAATGTAGAGGTGAAACATTCAAAATGTATGCGTGTGATCCACAAATACAAATCTGATTCCAACTGGACATAGACATCTCCCTCCTGGGCGAGATGTGACACCTCAAAGGAATTTCTTTCATGGCAGACAATGCTATTATGATAATTCATAGTCAGTTTTAATTTAAGGACGGTTATGTGAAGATCAATAATTTGTGCCAATCTACAGTTAAGACAAGCAGCACATAGGCGAGAGGCGAGAGGTGGTTCTTCGTCATGTGGTTGTGGTTGAACTTTACAATTTGAATTTCCACAATATTCTTAAATCTATAATTATTATAAATAAAAAAAGCTTTAATTTATATTTTTCCTTATCTTTTAATATTCTTTAAATTACGTCACACGTTAAGCGGGTCACGGAAGACTGAAGAGTCATCGAAGTGTTAAAAAAGAAGTAACGTCATGAAGATATATATAAAAAAAATCTAATTTTAACTAGAACTAACCACCTTAAACAATTTGGGATTGGAGGAACAAGTCCAAATATATAAATTCATGTGACGTAATTTATGGACGGCCCCCTCTCATTGGGTGCCCCGTCTACAAAAATTAAAATAACACTGGCTCCATCAATTTTTGCAAGAGATATTGAAATTCGTGTGACGTAACGTATGGATGGGCCCTAATCTACAGGTGCTCCGTTCACTTGTTAGCCAACCATTGTCGTCAGCAAGAGACGGTGGCATACCTTAAAGGCGGGCAACGCCTTCGTGATGTCCGAGGTGTCGTGGACGTCAACGTTTGGCGTTGATTGCTCTCCATCGGGCGAGATGCTTGTTCGTTTGACTTCCTATCCCATAAAAAAGGAAGAGAAGCCCCCTTGCGGGCGTTGGAGTCTTTCATGGCGATTCCAAAGACAGATAGCCTATCTAAATTTAAAAAAAAAACCATTCTATCTAGCCGTCCAAAATGTTGATCTTATGACGCCGTAATAGCGTAAATAAACATTTTTTTTATAAAGGGGGTGGTAGTCCACAAAAGGTTGGGAACCTATGCTGTATTGCTCTATGTTTTCATGGAAAACAGATACAAGTGGTAGGTAGGTGGTAGTATCTGAACGGCTGACCTGAGCGCTGAGCGTTGGCGGCTGGCGGCTGGCGCTGCGCTCAGTAGTTGTGCGAGCGGCTGCGGCTGCGGCTGCGCGAGTAGCTCCGGCGCACCGGCGAGTAGGTGGGCGAGCCCCGGCGGCGCGGGGAGTACGAGCGGGACCTGCCGGCCGAACCACCAGGTCTACTCTCTTTATACGATCACTGTTCACCGCGACACCGTCGACCGCGCTCATATACACAGGGTGTTGCGACGACAGTAGTGGGGGTGGGGGGGAGTACGTCGGGTCAACACGTTCACGCCGGGGCGAATGTCTACGTTTTGTCCGCGTGAGGCGGGACTGGCGTATCTCCTTACGCTCCGCGGGGCGGGCGGGCGGTGGCGGGGCGACACTGTTGCGAGTTCGAACGCGCTCAATGCGAGAGAACAGCTCGAGTCGAAAATAAACTTGTTTTTTTGACGACCTATTTTCTTAAAACAAGTGACTCACCTATGATGCACGTCGCCCCAAGGGACAGTCAAGTGTGACCCACCGGTGGGTCACGCCGGCGTGAACGTGTTAAAGTTTGCGCTGTTGTTATCAATTTATGACCGCCAGAGGCGTAACGATAGGTGGGTGTGCTATGCAACTTTTGTGTCTATAACGAATAAAGCGATAAACCAATTAAACAAGCCCACCGACCGTCCCGGAATCTGACTCCCCCGTGTACTATAAGTACTTCAGTGCCTAATAGTAACATATCGCCTCAGCATGCGGGGCTCTGCTGGGGCTGACCTCCATCCTCCCTTGCGGCTCGTGGTATTCACAATGACAAATCTTAATATACCTTATTTGTTTATAAAATGACAGCGACGCGGTTCGCCACCCGTCACGTCCCGATTGCCCACGAGGGCGAGAAGCGACTAACGGAGAGTCGTTTCCTTACGATGAATGTGAGAGAGATGGATGAGTGTTTAGGAAGCAAGGAAGGTACGCTGGGATCGTAGCAGATGGAGATTTGTGGTCTCTGCCTACCCCTACGGGAAACAGGTGTGACTATATGTATGTATGTACAAGCCGCTTAGTCGCTCGTCACTCTACCGGCGTGCGCCCACCGATAGCAGCAGACGTACAGCGGCGTTGGCGCGAAAGGAGAGAGGAGTTATGACCGACCATACTAATCTCTTACCACAGAAATTGGGCTTCGTTGCAACACCTGTGTGTAAGACCGGGCTATCAACTCTACTCGATCGCTGCCAATATTGCATATTTTTACACTAACAAGCAATAAGAATAAACAACAATTCCTACTTAGTTCAGTGAAGAAAAAAATAATTTTACACATACACACGCACGTACGCACGCACGCACGCACGCACGCACCCACGCACGCACGCACGCACGTACGCACCCACGCACGCCTTACTCTCACCTAATGCTAAATCACGGATGGCACGGCGCTTGCGACCTTTTGGTCGCCGTGGAACCACCTACAGACATCCCCTTCTACATCAACCGTTTGCTGGCTGTTGGCTAAATAAATATTTTAATTACCTGTCCCTGTCTCCACTGTATCTATCACCACCACCACCGCCACCACCGTAGTCTTCCTTCACGCGTATATACGACACCTCGCCCTGAAACATTACGATTGCATCCCTTACAACCATCCACTTATTTAAGCTATATTTGCAACCAACTTATATAACTGTAGCGTCCTTGTATAAAACACTGCAATGATCACATTAATAGTCATACTAGCTTTTCATGTAACTCAAAGCTACGCTAGCGTTTCGGGCTTATGCCAAATTTTAGCGAAACCATTTTCATCTTTGTATGGCGGCCATCTTGTTTTTCTCCCCCCCCCCCCCCCCACCACCTACCTAAATACTTTCCCTTTTCGCCATTTTTTTTTATGGAGCGACCCAGGTGGGTGTTACGGTTCGGGCAGGCCACACAACTTTATCCTAGCTTCAGATCTTCAAGGTTTGAATGTAATTCGTGTGCCTCCAGTCTTATCCAAATATTTTCCCAGAGCAAACTTACCCTCCATCTCGTACACTTTCGTCAATAACAATGCAGTGAGTAGTAGTGATAGCAGCTTCATATAATATTAATGACAGCTTCTCAATGTACTGTCAATACGTGTTTGCCATTTGACCATGATCAAATGAATAATGAATAGGCGTGGACAGTAACATAAGACCAAGCTTTAGACGGCATATTATTTGTCTGTACCATGAATGCGCCGGCTCGCCTCGTGAAATACCAAACTCTGAACCAACCCTTACCCATCCCCTTCACATTTTTCTTAAAGGCCGGTAACGTTTCTGCACTACCCTATGGCACTGCGGTTTACGGGCGGCGTTGATTGCTATCCATCAAGTTATACGCCTGCTCGTTTGCCTTCCTATGCCATAATAAAAAAAATGATTTCAAATACTTAATACAGCACCAAAATTAACAATGAATCCGTAAATTAGCTTCATATTACATATAACCAAGATTGACTATAATAGTTCATTAACATATTTTTAGGCATAATAAATCAGGCAAAAATAAAAGTTGCTCACCTCGTGGCTTCTAAACCTAGAGTCATCAAGTTTTTTCACAGCATATTTCATGTCCTCGTGTCTCAAAAATTCCACTACGCCAGTTCCATCCTTGAATGTATCGGCAAAACAAACATCACCTGCTTCACGCATGTGGTCTTTCAAGTCCTGTGAAATACAGCATGGTGATAGAGACTCGTGTTCTAGTATTGGATAAAATACACAAGACAATAAATTATCTAAAATATAGTTAAGAACACCCTTATATTACAGATAATAATAATAGTTTTTATTCAGAGTTATATATTAACAATATACCTATGATACATGAAAAAGTTCAGACCTGCCATGAACCAGAAGGCGGTAATCCAGTGACAAGCACACGGTACTCGGAGCGGCGCGCTGGAGGCCCGCGTGCAGCGGGCCGAGCTCCAAAGCGTTCGGCCCCTCCACGACCCCCACGCGCACCTCCGCCACCCCCACCACGTGGGAACTCCACACGCAGCCGATATCCATCATAGTCATACCCGTCCCGAGCGCGCACCGCATCATCTGCATCTCTGTTGACCAATAAGTGTTTATAAATATACATAACACTGATACATAGTTTAGACGGTTAGTATTAACTTTCTTAAATTAGTCTATCAAATTAAGTTCACAATATATTAATTAATTACATAAAGTTAAAATCTAAGGCAAGTAACAACGTTCAGCGATTGAATGAGTGCTTGGAAATCTTGTGATTGATGTCCGCTGACTGCTTCCAGGTTAGAGGAAACGGAGTTGCATTCCACTGTGTCAGCGCATTCCGATTGTGGCAACCAGAAGCCTCATTGTTATGCGGTTGTGTAATAAACAAAAATAATAAATAAATAAGTAGTAAAATACTTTAGTGACTGGAAACATGGAGCATACAAGACCACATGATTGGAACTGTATTTTTATTAATTGTAACAAACACCCACATATTGTTATCTGATCCATATATAAGTATACTACAGACTATATACGACTATATACTACTGCAATATGTGCAAATGATATTGATTTCTTTTATTTTTTAGAAAAGCAAACAATCAGGTGTGTCCCCTGATGGAAAGCAATGAATGCCCATAGATATCTGCAGACCCATAGGCATTGCAGAAGCGTTGCCGGACTTTAAGAAATATGTAGGCTTGGTTTTTTTGAAGATTCAAAAGTTGTATTGGTTCGAAAACACTGTTGAAGGTCCCACAGAATAAAACTTATCTTTGTAGCGAGTTGTGTGGTATTCAAGGTATGGTGAGAATGGGTTACATCTCGAAACAAATACATAATATTTTTTACATGGTGTAATTTTATGTTGATGGTGGTACAAATTAGAATACCCAGCCCCCCCCTCCTCCACCGACGGAATTCCGTTTTTATACACAAAATCGAGAAAGCAGACAAAAACAATAAACAAAGATCTAAAAAATAGACTTGCTTCAGCATAGCAACAATATATTTTTTAACAAATAAATAAAATGACTGCAAAACAATACTTAAAATACAGCTCGAATTCAAATTAAATATTTATATGAATTTTAGATAATTCTAAATAATTTATTATACACAAATTACAATCCTTTAATATAAACTAATATTATTCTTAAATAATCTGCCAACAGATGACGCCAAAATACATATAAAATTAGTTTTGTCATAAAATAAATAATGATATTAAATCTAATTATGCAAAATAATCGCAGGTGAGTGTAATAATACCTAAAGGTGAGTGTAATAACACCTTAAACTAAAACATTCTTCTTTTGTTATTTTATTTGTTAGAAATTCCACAAATGTATGTGGATTAAATGTGTCAAATAATTAGATTGTCCTCTGTTTCTTATCACAATATGATAACAGTTGAAGCAAACACTTGTGAAATGTTTGTGTTGTAAATAGACTCGTTTTATCATGCATGGTTCAATAAAAGGCACTAAGTACACTAACAGTGTATTTAACATTTAATATACACTTTTCAAACTGTATAAGGGTAAGACCTACCACTATGAATCGTAAAATTCTCTGAGTTTACCTAAGGCAAATTAGACACTGGACATCATTTAGGAAGTGCAATTTACAAAGTATTTTAATGTGTCTTGTATGACTCAGTACTGGTCCGTGGCCAAAAGGTTTGCAGACCATGAGGCCTTCAATAAAAAAATTACATTAAAAAAAGGATTTGTTTTTTAATCTTGATAACGGAAGGTAATTTGATACAAAAAGGCATAATATAATATTAAAATACGACTAAAAGTATCCAACATTGTAATAAATTGTTTTGTTTCTTGAAAGAGTAATCATCAGTAGTATTTGTAAGGTTTTAATTAGAATAGGTAAAAATTACAGGTTTAATATATCTTTGAATATATAACCAGTTTTAATTTATCTTTATAAACAATAATGAAACAATGTAGTCAGAGGACCTTGAATAATAAAGTATATAGATAATGTTGAATATAAAGAAGTTACAGAGGCCATTATGCATGTTATCAGTATCTACGCTCGGTGAGCAGAGGTTTTGACTGAGCTATTGCCCATTTCCATCTGTATGTAATGTGAATTGATGTATGTTATGTAGTTATCATCATTGATATGTGTCATGAAGTTGTGTATCAAAATGTATATTACAGAAGGAAATAAATTTATCTATCTATTTATCTTCAGGAGGTTTTTTGTGTCTACTATACAGGTGTCCCAGAACTCCATGTCAAGCCGAAACGGGGTGACAGGATTGATTGTAACCATCATGAGAAATATCAGAAAAGCTATGATATATCTATGAGTACTAATACAATAGCAGCCATTATATAAAAAAACATATAATGGCCACCTTTGTATTAGTACCTTTTACCATTAAGCATACCAATTTTAGATTAACATTAAGTATATAAAACCTATCATTTCATCAATTATTAAAATTAAGTAAGATATTTTGATACAATATACACATAATTAAATGTTTATGAATTTTGATTTTACGACTTAATTTATACTATGCTGTATAGAATAAAATACAGACACACATTTTATTCCCGTGAGTATCATACAAGACAACTATAGGAGCAAGTACCAATAGATGGTTAGCAGAATCTGGCTGAGAATACAAAGGAAACGACACCATAAAATCTATATACCAAGCATGGGTTTATAGCAATAAATTTAAGAAAAGCCAACATTCATAAGATTACTAAGGCTACATCACTGGATTGGCAATTTAAATATTAGCGCTGTCACAGTACTTTTTCGTTGGCTGGGCACAAGCAGTAAATCACTCAATCAGAGCAATCAATGTGTAAAAACATATGCAGTACCATAGGCAGTGCAGAAGCTTTGCTGGCCTTTAAGGAAACAGGTCAGGACAGTTTAAAAATGATGTTAAAATGGTCAGACATATTTTCCTGTAATGTGGCTTTACCCGCCAACAATATCTAGTATTGAGGCTTATCATGCTTACCTATAATTCTAAAACAGTAAGGTTACTTTAACAATATTAACATACAACAAAGAATCTTTATAACAAACTTCTTAAAGAAAAAGAGCAAAAATGCATGCCGAGTTTTAATGTCGACGTAGACAACATATCAGTCCAATAATCAAACATAAATGGTGGTCATTAGTAACAATAAGTCATTCTGATTAAATATTAGTAAATGATGATTAGAAACGCACTTTTAACCTTTATTAAATAGGTTATGACTTTAAAAATTAGTAAAAGAAAGATGAAAGTATTATGCTAATTTAATGTGCCAATCGTATATTAATATTGCTAACATACCTTGGATCTTCAAATTCCACGAAAGCAAACGGTGGGCCTTTTCTGTTTTTCAAGTCAACAAATGTGACTTTGCCAAATTTGTAAAATAGGTCTTGGATGTCCTTTGTCCTTATGTCTGGTGGTAGATTTCCTACATATATTCTACATTCATTCCGGTTGTTACCGCTTCCACCAGACATTATAGGAAATTGTTATTGTTAATGTAATATAAATATTAGGATTATAAATCAAAGAAACTAAATTACAACTATTCTTGTTCGGCTTGGGTCGGTGATACGGTCAGCGTTTTTAACACATTTAAAATGGCGGCAGTGATCGGATACACTTACAGTAAGTAAGGAAACAAACAAGGCAAACTTGTGTTGTCAGGTTATGTACTTTTTTTTTATATTTTAGGGTTCGCAAAACGAAGTGGCAATGGGCGGGTTATACGTCTATCGAAGAAGCAACAACTAAACACGTCTTGGTCAACACATTAGCCCTGGATAAGATGGGGAAAAGATCTACGCATGGCCACTGGTAAAAAATCCCACAGCAGCGACTGGAAGCAAAAATCTACCAGCAGCAGCATAAAAAATAACTATACAAAGGAGTACATATCCCGGCAAAATTTTTATGAAGTTATAAAAATAAGTAACGAACTATTTCTGGTTACAATATGTAATATTATATTACAATAATAGTAGCTCAATGGTAAAGATTACGCTTACACTCTAAAGCTCGATCCTACCGTTGGATTATTGTTGTACTATCAGCTAAGCTACTTATTACAGTTATTTAAACATTACTAGTCTTATTTTATATATGAAACGTAAATTCCTTTAAGGGCGGAGCACCAAGGTCGTGATCAACGGTGCAAGCTCCAATCTCTTGCCTGTTAACTTTCTGTCCAACAATGATATTCTACAAAGAAGCAACATTCACTGCTATGCAAATGAGAGAACGGTACATGTACTTTATTCCTGGCCTATGTCTCCAAGCATGTCCGTAGAAGAGTGTCGAAATGAACTTGTGTCCAAAACCGCGCTCCAACGGATATCAGACTAGGGCAACGAAAGCCTTAGTCATTTTAACCCCCAAAATACAAGTGCGTGCTTAAAATAATAAGATGTTGTAAATAAAATATTAATCCCAACGGTAATCAATGCAAATCCATCCAACCATCTGGAAAGTAAAGCCAAATTGGTTTCCAAAAGCTTAAGGTGCTTAGAAGATCAAAATATATAGAAAATACTCCTCCGGCGTTACGGATGACTATGAGCGGCGATGATCACTTACTACCAGATGAACCACACATACACTCGTTTTCCTGACCTGCGATAAATTAGAATAGTTACTAAGTCATCTATCTATCGTTTTCCATCTCATGGAGTTAAAAAATGGTCAGTCACAATTTTACTTTAGGGGCTATCCATAACTATAATAAATAAGCGAAATATATGTATATATTTAAAAATGTATTTTTGATAACATAGAAATAAGTGAGGAAAGTAAAAATAATTAGACCTTACTGTTATTTTCGTTACTAACATTACAATTGGCCATAATAATGTTGTAAACATAAATTTTTATTTTTCGAACACAGTGTTTGAATTTCGAACGCCCTCTATCGCAAATACAATAAAATCTGCACTGAAAGAAGCCTTTGAAAGAATCCTCTAGAAAGTAGGCATACGATCTCGGGTATCTAAATCATTACGTGAAATATTTTTCTTTAGCCCGAAGTAATCGTAAGTATTTTATCTTTGATATTCAGTTTTCTTTTCCGTTTTTTTTAATACGTATCAATTTACTGTGTTTAACAAGTAAATCATTTTTTTGTGTGTCTACAAAAGTGCGAAGGCGGATTTGATAAATTTATACAGCTCTCGCAAAAGGGTAACAAATCAGTTTATTGATTAAATATCGTATGTTTCCCTGGTTATATCCTATGCAGTGATAGGATTATTTCGATTTTTTGAGCTTACAGCACTTTTTTATATCGGCCGCTGTTTATCTTTGTATTTTACTACTAGATGACTGGTATTACAGCTAAAGCAACCGTTAGAATAACTACTAAAAAACCTCTGCGGCCTTTTCTTAGTGCGAGGTATAAAGTAATTTCATCATATTTTAAAATTGGAGTGTCTTTGGTTTCATTTTGAGCAATAATTTTTATAAAGGGCGCGTTGTGGAGTCCCGGGTTTCGCGCCTGACCTTTACTGCAAAACTATTTATAGAATTGATTTTATTGAACGTAAACAATCACTCCTAGGCTATACGTATGTGGGGAAATTTATCTAATATCACCTATTGATAACCTCTCTATTACATCTATTGGAACCTAGTTAGTGATAAATAAACTGCTGCCGTATTGCTGTTTCAACAAAAGTCTAAACAGCTAAGTCCATATAGTTTGTTTTTTATTATATTTACATTTTAATGCTAGTCATCATTTACTGTTGTGTTAATTTTGTTGCAATATAAAGTATTTTACAGTAGGTTTGCTCATAGGGATGTTAACCATAAACAGAAGTAAAGTGCGATAAGTAATGACCAAATTTGTTTTTTGATTGTTGATTTCAGTCAAAAACCTGACAAGATGTGTGACCGCAAAGCAGTGATCAAGAATGCCGACATGAGTGAAGAGATGCAACAGGATGCTGTGGACTGTGCAACACAAGCTCTCGAAAAGTTCAACATTGAAAAGGTAATGCGTTGTGAATACTTGCAAGTCTGAATGTGTGATAAAAAATTGTGTTGCAATCTTTTGTTACATTTTTCAATTTTAATTTAGATTGTTTCAAAATAAATAATGGTGCCTGATTGGAATGTTTAGTTTTTAGCATTAAATAAGTTTGAAATACTAAGTAGGTATTTTAAAACATACAGATATTGTTTGAACTAATTGTTATAACCAATGCTTCAAAACACTTTTATTAAATCTTTATTCTTTTTCAATTTTTATAAATAGACCTTTTGGAACCAAGTAAATACATGATCACTGCACCATTTCTCAAATATTATATATAATAATCCAAAATTTTAAATTTTATTTAGCTTCTATTTTTTTATGGGATAGGAGGGCAAACGAGCAAGCATGTTGCCTGATGGAAAGCAACCAAAGTCTCCCATAGACAACTGTGACATCGCAGAAGTCACGGAAGCATTTTCTGTGCATTTATTTAAAATTTTATTATTTCTGGAGACATATTTGATGGTTATTTTTATCTTTTTTGTGGTGTTGGTACTCTCATGTAGTAAACTATTTTGTGGTTACATTACTTCCTTATAAAACTTCCATCAATTTGTTGTTATCATTTCAATATCTATTCCAGGACATTGCTGCTTTCATCAAAAAAGAATTTGACAAGAAGTACAATCCGACGTGGCATTGCATTGTGGGTCGCAACTTTGGCTCCTACGTTACACACGAGACGCGCCACTTCATCTACTTCTACTTAGGCCAGGTTGCCATACTTCTATTTAAGAGCGGCTAGACATTCTTCTGCACCTTCACTCTAAATTTTATGTTGTTAGCAATGAACATAGTATTACCAGGTTCGCAAATCTTCCTCTCCGAATTGTGCAAACCCATAGCCAGCCAGCGATGGGATAGGAAGCGGATCCTTTACATTCCTACCTGTAGGTAGCATTTACCTAGTTTTTTCGCCTCCTATCTCCTCGAGGTTACCCTGGGAAAATTGGAGTGAGAGGGAGAGGTTGTATAATGTGGAATGGTTATGGTTGTGTGGGTGCGTGGTTTGTGTTATGAGGTCACGAGCCTCTTCACCATTTTTTTATTAATGCTGGTCATTGGAGTGTTTGACACATAGTTCCCGATGCACTTGTTGTATGTTTGTTCTGTGTTAGTTATGTTTAAGGTTCTATATGGCCTGGGAAATCATTTCACTTGTGGTATATTTAAATTAAAAAATTTTAGTTAATTATAGACTTTAGCATATAGCGTCAAGTCATGTATGTTAGTACTTATCTAAATTTATTGTTTCTTTGTTGATACACTCACTGAAGATATTTTCAATACTTCTATAATAAATTAAACTTTCTTACAAACCCATCTTAGAAGTTTTATTTTGAACGTTTCCCACCACATTGTGAACACACACACATTCTTACACATTCTCTCTATACTGTTTTGCTAGTTTCAAAAAAATATATAATATCAAGTATACTGCAATGATCAGAATAGTCAGCTTGTCACATTACATCTTGACAAAATGGCCGTTCTATGAAAACCTATGGACTTCTGTAGTCAAGTCCATTTATTTATTTTATTCACGCTACTTATATGCCTTAATCAAACTATATTGTACAATATCCCACCACAATATAAATGATAATAAAAGAACGTTGCTGATATGTTGGCAGGAAGTCGCTATACTGTTTATTCTTTGTTTTCAATCGACTTGCATAAGGTTGCTAATTTGGATGACTTGTTAATTGGCTAGTTTTTACAAGTTGCCAAACTAGTTAATTCTTGGAATAATTTATTGATATCGGCCCGTGGCAGACTATATAGTAGCTGAGATAGATCCACAGGTTATCTGATTAACTGGGGGGCTTGCCAGTGTTTGCCAAGAGTGCACTCACCACTGTCCTGTGGAACTACGGATACGATATTGGAATCTTTATAAAACAAGCCTACAAGGTCGGCAATGTTTCTGCAATGCCTATGGCTCTGAATGTCCATGGGCGGCGTTCATTGCTTTCTATGAGGTGATATAGCCTGCTCGTTTGCCGTCCTATCCCATAAAACAACCACTCGTCTCGGCCTTATAGTAAATAATAATCATTAACTTCGAAAGAATTATGGGCGGCGTTGATTGCTTTCCATCAGGCGACACGCTTGCTCGTTTGCCCTCCTATCCCATTTAGTCGTTTTGTATTCAATTTAGGATTTTAAAGGTTCTTATACATATCAAGGAAAACCACCAAGTATTTGATAAACGCAGGTAAAAACGTATGGGTGATCTTTTCAAAATTCGAGTACCATTACACAGTTTGGATTTATTTCATATTCGAAAACAGTATGTCATTATTGGAGACCATGATAACAACTTTTTTGGATGACTTTTCCCCATTAAGTTTAAGGTGACATTGTAAGGGGGCATTCATAGTGGGAATAAATAACTGCAAGCCGTACATATATTTTTTCCGATGCGGTATTTGAACGTGTGACCATGAAATCGTTAGCTACGCTACTGAGCCATTTAGATCGTCACAACCGAGATTCGCTACGAGCGTCGTCTATAAACGACATCCGCGTGTGTAGAACTGTGTCTACGAGCGTCGCCTATATAGGGCGCTCGTGTCTGTCTGTCTGATCTGTGTCTATGAGCGTCGCTTATGGATGACATCGACGTGACGTCGATCACACTTATTCTCTGGTTTGTTTTAAACAAGAGAAATATAAACATGGACAATATGTTCCTCATTGCAAAGTTATGTCGATCAGAAAAATTTACGTCTGTCAAAAAGATCAAGCTAACTTGTGTAGGGTATACCTACCTAACCCTTAACTTGGCAGACTTATTTTTTGATATCAAAATAATATTCATAGCACTTAACCCTAATGACCCAAGGTGTCTAGAAAAAAAACTTATAAAAAATTCATGAGGGTAGTTTAAAAAAATCACATGCATCTTGTGGGATACATTGCCAAGAGCATTGATAAATATATTACGCTAACGCTTTTTTAATTCTGATGTATCTCTACAGATACACTAACAAGAAAAGGGCTAAGGGTACAATGTGAATAATGAAAGTAGGAATTAAAGAGTTGGGCCTATTACTATATCCTCATTTTTCTTTTCTTTTCTTTGTTGGCAATTTGTAATAACTATAATGTTGCCAGTGTCAAGTTAAATACATACATACATATAGTCACATGCTGAGGTAAGATCCCGGGACGGTCGGCACGCTTGCGACTAAGATCACCTCTAGCCACGCAATCTTTGGCATGGAAGACCGTCGTTTAGCGGAGAGGAAGGGAAAAGGATAGAGAAGAAAGGAAAAGGCAGGGGAAAGAAAAGATGGATTTAGACAGGATGATAGGGATATGATACTACCGCAATGGAAGATGAGCAGTGATACGGTACAAGTTAAATACGATAACATCAAATACCTTGAAATATAACTAGTTAGCTTAACACGTTACGTCTTGATAAAATGGTGGCTATTCTACCAAAACCTTCTATGGACTTTTTCAGTCAACATAAAAAGTCACGATACACTGAATTATTTCATATCACTTCACTGATACACCTTAATCGAACTATATTGTATAATACGCCACCTAACAAATCAAATGAATCATATAATTGATAATTATATAAGATTATAAAAATGAAATAAAAACACAACGTCACTGATGTAAGTTGGCGGGAAAAGTTTCGAAAACAGTCAATTTGAACGCTGTACAACGTTTTCTATTGGTAGTAGAGTTGTAAGACTCACACCATTTGTTGGACGCATTATTTTTGATTCGAATATGCAATATTTTTTTGGTATCTATGTCATTTACAGCGTTTTCGTTCGTATTTTGCGTCGATATAAATTATGGCAACCCTCAATTTTTTTTAGGGAGGTCAATGACCAGCAGTGCAGATTGTTATTGATGTGACGACTGGTGATAATTCAAACTTTTTTCCAATGGTCACAGTTCAAAGTGGTTGCGAAGTGTATGTCACAGACCACAATTTCCTGTTTGATATTTTCAATTTATGGCGTTCTGTTGCGTATGCTATTTTGATATGTTATTACTTTGTAATACGGATGGATCTTACTCGACCGTTATTTAGTAAAATTAAAAAAATAAAATGTCAGCTTTATATTATATTACAAGTTAGTGAAGCGACCCGGATATGTCTGTGACTTTTTTTTCATGTAATAGAAAATGTTGTACATATATATTAGGTGTACAAATAAGTTTCCGCAGTTTTTTATAAAAAATTAGGAATTTATTGTAAAGGAAAAGTACATTACGTTTTATTCAAAGTATTTTCCATCATTTGCCACTACTTTTCCCCATCTTTCTGGCAACATTCGGATACCCCGTCGAAAAAACTCTTCATCTTTTGACGCTATCCACAAATCTACCCAATTTTTGGTGTCTTCATATGATGTGAAGCGCTGCTCAGACAGACCATGTGCCATCGACCGGAACAGGTGATAATCAGAAGGGGCTAAGTCTGGTGAATACGGCGGGTGGGGTAAAACTTCCCAGTTGAGTGTTTCCAAGTATGTTTTTACCGGCGCCGCAACATGTGGACGAGCATTATCGTGTAAAAGAATAATTTTGTCGTGTCTGGAGTAGTAATGGGCGCGTTTTTCCTTAAGTGCCCGACTCAATCTCATCAATTGTGTTCGGTAGAGAGCTCCAGTAATGGTTTCGCTTGGTTTCAGCAATTCATAATACACGACACCAAGCTGATCCCACCAAATACACAGCATGAGTTTTTTTCCATGAATATTCGGCTTAGCTGTCGATGTTGATGGTTCGCCGGGCTTAACCCATGACTTTCTCTTCTTTGGATTATCGTAGTGAATCCATTTTTCGTCACCAGTGACTATACGATGCAAAAAACTCTTTTTTTTATTCCTGGCAAGCAGCATTTCACTCATGCATAATCGGCGTTCAACGTCTCTCGGCTTTAGTTCATATGGAACCCAATTTCCTTGTTTTTGAATCATTCCTAACGATTTTAAACGATGTGAAATTGCTTGTTGAGTCACTTGTAGAGTAAGTGCAAGTTCTTTTTGCGTTTGGGACGAATCTTCCTCCAATAGTACTTCTAATTCCATGTCTTCGTACACTTTCGGCCTTCCACTGCGTTCTTTGTCTTTAACGTCAAACTCACCGTTCTTAAACTTTTGAAACCATTCCTGACAACTTCTCTCACTTAAAGCAGCTTCACCATATGCTTCTAGAAGCAATCGATGCGCCTCAGCTGCAGATTTTTTCACATTAAAAGTAAATCAAAAGT